>CAOJBJ013101038.1:0-14613 GCA_948291685.1 Euphorbia celastroides
GTGGCATGGTAACCTTGTTTTAAACTCTTAATCTAAGATATGTTAGGATTTGCCAAATTATGCCTGCAAGTCTTTAGAATTCCTTCCCTTTTGCGGGATTTGGGGTTGTTAGCAAGCTGTATGGTCCAAAAAGCTGACATCCGAAGAATGAGGAATCTAGTTGGTTATAGGCTTACACAATTGGTCAACTGGCTGATTCTGAACATATAAACTTTATCGTTTGCAACAATGGTGGTGCAATATACCACAATTTCTGTCTGATGTGAAAATTAGAACGAATATTGAAGCAATCTTTGGTGTATTTGACACCACCTATTGACGAGTGAGTTACAGCATTTGAACTTTTTCTGACTCTCCATTATGTCAGGCTCTATTTGTTATCACATATTATCCATAAGTTAGCTTTACTCCCTTGAAGTGGCAAAGTTTGACATATTATGAATCTAAGCTAATTCTTTTATTGTAACTGCTTGATTCAGCCTTATAATTTGTGGTTCTATGAAGCTGCTAATATTTTACGCATTTGCAATTAAGTCTGCTGGTTTGATCCATATGCTGCAGGTACGTGCAAAACATAAGGAAGTTTGCCTCCATAAAGACAGTCCTCTAGGGGAAACTATACTTGAATGCTACAACTGTGGTTGTCGAAATGTTTTTCTTCTGGGATTTATATCAGCCAAAACAGAAAGTGTCGTTGTCCTCCTCTGTAGGGAACCTTGCTTGAATGTTAATGCACTGAAGGACATGAATTGGGATCTGAGTCAGTGGTGCCCCCTTATTGATGATAGGTGCTTTTTACAGTGGCTTGTAAAGGTTGGTCTTGCTCCTCTTTTTACTTATTTAGTGTTTTTAGAAAGCGTTTAATGTGTTGTATTATTGTACTCTGCAGATCCCTTCTGAACAAGAGCAGCTAAGGGCACGCCAAATTACTGCTCAACAAATAAATAAAGTCGAAGAGCTATGGAAAACAAATCCTGATGCTACTCTTGAAGATCTTGAGAAGCCTGGAGTTGATGACGAGCTGCAGCCTGTACTATTAAAGTATGAAGATGCATATCAGGTGCCTGTTGCAATCAGCTATTTGAAAATTAGGAGCATCACACAATTGAGCAGGTTGTTCGGGATAACAATTAATCCATGGGTGCATTCTGATCTAATGTTGATATTTTTGTTTGTTGCAGTATCAAAATGTGTTCGCTCCACTAATAAAGCTTGAGGCTGATTATGACAAAGTATGCACTGCTTTTTGTAGATTTTCTTTTCTTTGTGACTTCCTTCTACTTCTTTGTTCTCGGTTTTAAAAATGCGGTGTAGAAGTCTTTGATTTTGCTATTGTTTGTGCTTGTACTGTGAGAGTTTAATTTAATTTGTCTTGTTCTTTCAATTTCTTTTAGATGATGAAAGAGTCTCAAAGCAAGGACAATCTGACTATTCGATGGGATATTGGTCTTAACAAGAAAAGGGCTGCATACTTTGTTTTTCCGAAGGTGTTTACTTTCTTTCCCTGGGATTTCCTGATTTTTTGTTTTTGCATTGTTTTCTGGTTGTTAAATTACATGTTCTTCTAACAATTATTCGACTCCCAAATACTGAACTAATTATTTTGATATTCTAGGAGGACAATGAATTGCGTCTTGTCCCTGGTGATGAGCTACGGTTAAGATATCCTGGAGATGCTGCACATCGTGCATGGCAGTCAGTTGGGCATGTGGTATGTCGTATCTTTGAACCTAATTTTTTAGCATGGTTACCCAATCTTTATATTTTCCTTTGCTGTTTCTTTGCTTGAAGGTCTTGTGAATATCACATGTGCTGTTCCTTTGATTTTCAGATTAAGTTAACTGCTCAGGAGGAGGTGGCACTTGAACTTCGTGCTAGTCAGGTAGTTATTCTAATTTCAGTGCTCTATGTATCTCATCTTGTCATTAACAAGTTGATGGTAGCAGTATTTTGCTGATGTGCAGGGTGTTCCTGTTGATATAAACCGTGGATTTAGTGTTGATTTTGTCTGGAAGAGTACAAGCTTTGACCGGATGCAAGGGGCTATGAAAAATTTTGCAGTGGATGAAACTACTGTCAGCGGGTATGATGTCTGGACTTCTTATATTTTTAAGGATTTTTCTTCCATATTATGTGGGCTGCGTGCTTTGGGTCTGGGAAATATGTTTCCGAGAATAAGTTAAAGGTCAAACTGCTGTTGGGGTGATTAGACCTCAAAATGTCTTGGAGCTAGCCGTAGTAAATCAGCTCATGAGGTGTTATTCAAAAACTTATGGGAAGATATGATAGAACTTTGTGAATATCTCAATGCTGAATCATATACCCTTGTCTGATAAATTTTAATCATCAAGATAACTTTTCTTCTACATCCAATTAAATGTCAATCCATATCATTCTTCTTTTGTTATAAAAGCTTGCACTTTTTTTGTTTTTGTGCCTTTTGTTTCATCTATGGGACAAGGCACAGTTATAAATTATATCTTGATAACTGAGAGTACTGTGTATTTCTTTTATTAGCTCTGTAATTTAGGTTATTGTTTAGAGTTGGTTTAAGTTTTTAAACATTATCAATTTCAATTGAGCTACTTCGATGTGGGAAAAAGAGAAGTGTCTTCTTTGATTTAGTAATGTAGTCAAAACAACACTGTGTACTCGTGTGTATAGTGCCTTGATAGAGAACCGGCTGATACTGGAGCAGTATTGGATCAATCAGCTATTGGGCCCAAACCCACTATGGTTTATGTGCATAAGAATAAGAGGGGTAGTGAGGAAATTATGGGCAATGATGTGGCAGGTTAGTTAGAGAAAGGAATCATTAGAATGAGCTGGCCATTTGGTTATATGTCGGGTATTGTTGAGTGAGGGGAGGCAGTTTTGTAATTGGGTTTTTCTGCTTTGGAGCAGGACTCTACAGAGTAGAGGGGGGAGAGAGAATCCCTGGAATTCTCTTGTCTTTCCTGTATTTTCTTTGTTCTTCGGAAATAATGCCCAGCTCATTGATTTCCTCATTTTCTATTCTTGATTCTGTGATTTTGTTATTGCTTTTTGTGTTTTTCCCCTTTGCTGCCTGAACTAAATTGTAAATTGTGTTGTTACAAGCTTGTGCCTGGTTGTCTTGCGATCAGGCGAGGAGCAAATTGCTGGCAGCGCCTCTGCCTTACTGAAGCAGTGCGCCTTCTGTCAGGTGTTTCCTCCAGCAACTAAACGCTTCAGGCGTTGCCGTAATCAGTCGAGCCCCTTGTCTATGATTGGTTTTTTTGTTAATCAACAGTGTGTTCTTGAAATCTATAGTCATTTCTCCATCTTTCTTCCATTTTTTATCTAGATTCTATGAAGGCGTAAAAAATCATAAACAGAAATAGAATCAAATGCTTAAATTAGTGATTTCCTCCTAATCCAAGTCAACTTCTTAAGTCATAAATAAAATGATCAGCATTTTAATTAATTTCTGATTGCCTAATATGACTAAACAGTATACAGGTTTTCTGTATTTAAATTATGGAAGAATGTAAAGACAAAGCCGAAAAACTTTCTGTAAACTTTCTCATTCCCTTTTTCTGACAAAGTCTGAGAATATTTGCTGATTTTCTGGTTCAATAATTTTTAGTGTTTGAACCTACATATTTTAATTTTATATTAAATCAATATGGTACTTCATTTGTTTTATATTTTCCTAGTTTGTTTCTTGCTCCTATGTATGTTCTTAAGTGGGAAAAGGGAGAATCACAGTTCAGCATTTGCTTAATAGTATAAACAATAGCCTTACTGTGAGTGGTACCCTTGACAGAGTCACGAGTCGTTGGTTCATGCTTCAGTAGGCATGCGGTCAGGCTGCTCCCACTGCTCGGTCTGATATTTTAATGTTGTTTTCTGTAGGTATATATACCACCATTTGTTGGGGCATGAAGTAGAGAGTCAAAATGTTCGTAATGCAATTCCCCGTCGTTTTGGTGCACCCGGGCTTCCGGAGTTGAACGCATCTCAAGTATGTTACACAGGCAGCAAATTTGAGTTCTCATTTCATGCTCAAGTGTTTAGAATCGTTTTGCTCTTGAATACCTCAAATACTTTTCAGAGTTGTGGGAATGCTTGAGCTGTTTTACTATAATGAATTTTTCATGTGGTAGAATCAAAAGTCAATTATACTACATCTTTGAAACTTCAATTTCCAGGTGACAGACATGTAGTCTTGTAGCCTGCTAGTTGCTTGAGATGATTTGTTTTATGCAATTAGCATGTAAGACAATGAGTAAATGTTGGGAAATATTATGATACTAATTTGTCTGATGCTATTCTAATCTTGGTACAGTGTCGTTGTGATCTTGTTTAAGCTCTTTTTACTTTGTATTCGATCTCAACTGTTGATTTGGGCCATGCATATTCTTCATGACATTATGATTTTGCCTTCTAGTTGTTTATGTTGAGATATGGGATTGTTTTCTTAGGTAAGTTTTGCAACTAAATCATGTCTTTCCCAATCTTTAGGTATTTGCTGTCAAGAGTGTCCTTCAGAGACCTATAAGCTTGATTCAAGGACCTCCAGGCACTGGAAAGACTGTCACTTCTGCTGCTATTGTTTATCACATGGCTAAACAGGGTCAAGGACAGGTGATTCCCATATAAACTTTCATGCATGTGATTCTCATTTGTTATTTGGTTGCTCTGCATTATGGTGAATTTTGTTTGCAGGTGTTGGTATGTGCCCCAAGTAATGTGGCTGTTGACCAACTAGCTGAGAAGATCAGTGCAACGGGCCTTAAGGTAAAGTGCATAGTCCTGGATATGACATAGAGCAGTTTAGATTACTGGTTATTCCCCTTATTCATTTTGTTTGTCTTTTCAAGTGGATCATCGTGTGTTCAATGTTAAGTTATTGGTGAAATTAGTTATGCTCATGACTATAACTTAACTGATGTGGTTTATTTATGATGCTGAATAGTTTCGAGTCTGTGTTTCTATTATTTGTCAAATTCAATTGTATTTTATTGTTCAACTTAATTGTTCTCTATGTGTTCTAACAGCACAAAACAAAGTAGTTTTTTGTGGGCACGTCAATTAGGCAATATTTGCATTAAGATGATTTAGAATGCGTTGAATGTTCTGTATGATATTTTGTTTTTTTTAATCTTTTCTTCAACCTAGGTTGTTCGACTATGTGCAAAATCAAGGGAAGCTGTGAGTTCCCCTGTTGAGCACTTAACCCTTCACTATCAGGTTCGCTCTATTTTGCCTTATGAATGATCCTTTGTGCTTCTACTGTTCCTTCCTTTTAGCTGTATAGTTTACTTTTCATGTTATATGTGCAGGTTAGACATCTGGATACTTCTGAAAAGAGTGAACTTCACAAGCTGCAACTGTTGAAAGATGAACAAGGTGCAACATTTTTCTCGCTTCGCAACTGCTATTTATTGTTATGTACAATGTGTAATTTTCTACTTATGTTCAAGAAGTTATTTGGGACCACGTATTTGGAATATGTTGAGATCGGTCAACATGTGGACTTGAGGAGTACATATGACTGACTTGTGGAAATGTTTGCAGTGTTTACTTTGGGCCTCACATTTTATTTAGTTTTTTCTTTATTCTTTATCATTGCATGTTCAATTTGTTTCCGACGTAGAATTGAACATGTGGTTTGTGATCATGAATTGCCTTTTCTCCCCTTTTTACATTGGTATATACAGGCATTGTTATCAATATCTTACGATTCACGATACGTATCTTACGATTCGATTCGATTCGATTCACCCATAAATCGATTCGTATCTATGGGGCGTATCTAAATTCACAAAAATTTTACGATTCACGATACGAATCTTACGATTCGATACGATACACCTTAGAATTGATTCAAATTTATGAGGTGGAATGAATCAATCAATTTGAAATAAATAAAAAATGACAAGTATAAGCGTGGAAGAAGAAGAAATTGACATTGATTGACATGATGTTTGTATTACTTTTGAAGTTTAAGTACTTATTTAGCTTATATGACTTCTTAATCTATCTTAAAATTGTATTTGCAAACTAAATTATGGTTATATATTAAGTCGAACATGTTCAATGATCTATATTTATGTTATTGTGGACTTGAACCGAATCTTACGATACGATTCGATTCACGATTCATAAAATTAGGATTTCGATACGCGATACGTATCTTGATTTGACAACTATGTATACAGGAGAGTTGTCCAGCAGTGATGAGAAAAAGTACAAAGCACTTAAGCGGGCGACAGAGAGAGAGATAGCCCAAAGTGCAGATGTTATTTGTTGCACTTGCGTTGGTGCTGGTGATCCAAGGCTTGCGAATTTTAGGTTTCGACAGGTTGAAATGAATTTTCTCTTATTGTTCAAGTAATGTTGGTCTTTCAAGGCCTTACACTTTTCTCTGTTTTAGGTGTTGATTGACGAGTCTACACAGTCAACAGAACCAGAGTGTCTTATTCCCTTAGTTCAAGGGGTCAAACAGGTACTTGAAAACCAAACTTGAAATTTACTTGTTTTATGTACACATGGACTTTCTCCTGACTTAATGGTTGTCCATTAGGCTGTCCTTGTTGGTGACCATTGCCAGCTTGGTCCTGTCATTATGTGCAAAAAAGCAGCACGTGCTGGGCTAGCTCAATCTCTCTTTGAACGTCTTGTTTTACTTGGTGTCAAGCCAATTAGGTTGCAGGTGCATTTCTATTTCTCTTTTCTCGTGTTCAGTTTTGTTTGTGCATTCTTCTGTAGTTTATTTCTATCATTCATCCTGGGAGAATGTCATTTTTCAATTTTGTAAAATCGTATAATGTCTAGTGTTATGAGAAGTGTTTGGCATTCGCCCAAGCAGAGTGAGCACTAAATCATAAAAATTAATAAAATCAATATTAAAGAAATAAATAAGTAAGTTATACTTCAGTTTGTTCATCTATAACTATAATGAGTCAGATATATAAAACATGAATAAATACATATATAAAGAATCAATATTTAGCTAATACTGATAGATTAATTGTGCTTAATTTTCAACTGTAATAAGGTGTGTGTTATGAATTATAGGTAATCAAATGATTAAAAAATTATTCAAAAACTAACTATTTAAATTAAACTTTTTAAAAAAACTGTCGAAAAATTCAACTGAAACATATTTTGATATATTATTTAGTTTTTCAATTTGAATTCAAACCGATAACTGATATTTGTATTAGCTAGATAAAAATTAAATTAAGTTAGATTTTTGTTCCAGAAATTTAATGTAAATGAAAAGGTAAAGAGTTTGGTTTTTTTAGACTTGTTTGGGCCTAATAAATTTATGGAGATAGGAAATCGAGAGAGTAAAAAATGCCTGACCATGAGCTATCACTTAGTGGTGTATGGCAATGTGGTATGAATTCTGATACTTGATTGGTATGAAACTTGATAGTGATTGAGGTTGTTTTATTATTGTGATGAATTTGACATGACGACAATTATTCTTTCAACTGTTATATTTTAGGTGCAATACCGTATGCATCCATCTCTTTCGGAGTTCCCTTCTAACAGCTTTTATGACGGTACCCTTCAAAATGGAGTCACTGTTAATGAGAGGCAATCGACAGGCATTGATTTTCCTTGGCCTGTACCTAATCGTCCCATGTTCTTTTATGTCCAGGTATGCTTTTTCTGTCAACTTTTCTTTTTAAGATCTAAGTTTTTGGTTGATACTTCTATTGTTGTAGGCTTTGAAAGATAGTATTTTGCTTGTTTGTAACGTTGGTTTCCAAATGAATTGAGGACAGGGTGTATACTGCTAGTCTAGCTATTGTTGAATTCTAGTGTTATATGGAGCTATTGTGTAAGAACTTAGGAGCACATAGTGTTTTTCAGAGATTGTACCAGTAACCGCTTATGTATTAGTCGTTGAGTTTTTATTTATTTGCTTTCTTCATATTTTTTTTGCTTAATTTCTTTTCTTTAGATGGGACAAGAGGAAATAAGTGCGAGTGGTACATCCTACCTAAATCGCACCGAGGCAGCAAATGTTGAAAAAATTGTAACAGCTTTTTTGAGGAGTGGTGTAGTCCCCAGTCAGGTACTATCTTACTCTTGATTGGTTGCAGTCATGTTTAATGATCTCTTCAGTTATTGGTATTGAATCCATGTTTCACAGATCGGTGTCATTACACCCTATGAGGGGCAAAGAGCATATATCGTTAACTATATGTCAAGAAATGGCTCTCTTCGGCAGCAACTGTACAAAGAAATTGAGGTGCTTTTGTGAAGCTAATTATCTAGGTCCTAATTAGTATTCAAATTTTTATTATATTGCTTAATGTTTTATGTTTGCTGCAGGTTGCGAGTGTTGATTCATTTCAAGGGAGAGAAAAGGATTACATTATTTTGTCATGTGTTAGGAGTAATGAACATCAGGTTTGTGTCTCACGCTTCAATTAAAGTTACAATAAATTATTCATTCTTCATGTTTGAAGTCCACGCGTTTTGCTTGTTTATACTGTGTTTTGTGACCTTAACTATATTTTGTTGGATCTGTCTGATTATTGAAGTTAAAGGAAATTCATAATTGTTGTCAGATGCAGTAATCTGATTTTTGAGAGAAGAGTTGTGTTGCGGAGATAGCTGGTGTTTGACAGTTCCATTTTCTTGATGCTAGACCTGCATATGTTGACTCTTCATGAAGTGTGGCACTTTTAAGATTTTTCATTTTGTGTCGCATTTTTTGTAGTTTCATTTTCTTGATTGTAGACCTGCATATATGTTGATATTCCAAGAAGTGGAACGTTGGCACTCTAAAGATTTTCATTTTATGTTGCATTTTTTATTCTATCTTTGCTTATGTCCAGATTCATGAATTGAGTTTCCTGTTAAGGTTCTTTAAATTCTGTTTTAAGTTAAGATATTGCCTGGCTATGCTCTTGCTTCGAATTTTTCTCTTAAAATTTGTATTTTCTGCACTTACCCGATTTTTGATAACTTCTTTTAGGGTATTGGATTTCTTAATGATCCTCGGAGGCTCAATGTTGCTTTGACACGTGCTAGATATGGGATCGTCATACTGGGGAACCCAAAAGTTTTAAGTAAACAACCTCTATGGAATAGCTTACTCACACACTACAAGGTAATGCCATCTTTGCTCTGTGTTTGGTTTGGCCTTACCACTATTTTTTTATCTAATGATTAAACTTAATATGGCATGAAAGTCAAATGATTTTTTCTGCTAGTCTAATATGATGCTATGTTTTAGTGATGTTCTGGTGGATTGGATTTTGAATGTTGCAGAATGGTTAGATTAACCCTGCTAGGCTGTAACTGGACTTAGGCCATTAGAAATTTAGAATTCTCCCAGTTTTACATTTTGTGATTACCTGAATTTGGCATAACTGGCCATTTTGAATAACAAATTGTGGTGAACACAATCAAGATGATCCCCAGTCAATGACCTAAATGCAGCTTGGTGGGGTGTGCAAAGCAAATGATAAGCTGAACTACTGAAGTGGAATAATAAAGATCTCAATCTTGTATATATAGCAGAATCATTTTCTTATTCATCGAATTCTGGATGAGCTGCAATGTGCATATGCTGTGTAGCCTGATGATACACATGCACGGTTCACCTGACTCTAATTGAGAGAGAAGCATATTAATGGTTCCTTGTTTACCTAACATAATGCTATTGGATTCACCAACAAAAAAAGTTGAAATGTGAAATTATCTTGTATTGGGGAAATGACCTATCTAATTTGACTGAGCAATATTATTTTCAATAATATTTGGCATTTAATTGGAAGTTTGAAACGACCAAACATTTTAATTACTTGGTTCGTATGCGCGTTCACACTTGATTCACGTACACCTTGTTTCAGGTGTTTTTAAGATCACTCAATGCCAATATTTGGTCATGTACTTAGCTGATATTATAACTCTTATGTTCAATCAACTGATTAATCTTTTTGTAAGGATCTTGAGATTTGAATCTTGATTAAGATTCACAGAACGAAGACTTAACTTTTTGATTTAGTTCATGAATTTCTTTTCAATGGTATAATTCTGAGAATCGGGGAACAAGAATTTCTTCCCATTCATGTACAAAGTTCCTATTAAATCTTCTGGTGAATCATGTGATGCAAAAGGGGTCATTAAACTATATGAACTTTTATTGTGAAGTCACCGATAGCTGTTGCAACTACACTTCAGGGTCAATTGGAAACAACCTCTTTGTTACCAGAGGGGCAAGGCTGCGTGCACCTGACCCCCCTTACCCCGCTTGGATGGGGGCCTTGTTAGGCATTTGGGATAATGTTGTTGTTGTGTCTTAAGAATGGGAGGAATGGATTTTTGTGTTCAGAATTTGTAGTTATTTAAGGAAATTAGGCGTTTTTTATATTCTGGATTATTTGGGTTCTATTCATGACTTTTTATGAGCTCGAGTCCAATTAATTACGTCTACTCTCACCCAGCATGTAGGATTTTTCAAAGCTCCATTGTTTCTAGGATTTGATGCAGCCTTTATAACTTCGTTCATAGTAATTCAGCAGTGATTATGTTGCTATTACTTCTTTTTTCCAGGAATATAATTTCCAGGTACTGTGTGAGTCCACCCCTTTTATTCAAGGGAATATAGTTAGTGCTTCTGGTTAAAGAACCAAATAAAAATAGGCATGTTGTGTCACAGCTTTTGTGCTGCATGCGTTTTCTTTAACTGTGTATTTATGAATATAAACTGTAAGCTGTAACGGGCATCTCTACATTTTATAGGAAAATGAATGCTTGGTTGAAGGACCTCTAAATAACTTGAAACAGAGTATGGTTCAGTTCCAAAAGCCAAAAAAGGTATGTTATTAGTTATTCAGGTACTTCGAATTCTAATAATTTTGTTTAATATTCCATTTCATTATGTTGTCTTTTATGATTTTACATTTTAGTTATTAATTAGCACGAATTTGGTTAGTGGATTAACTTTATCTTTAATATTCTGGCACAGATTTATAATGACAGGAGGGTTTTCTTTGGTGGTGGACCTGGAATTGTTCCTAATGAATCTACAAATTTGGATAGAAGAAGTTCTCGGGGAAGAGGTATGCTGTATATGGTCTATCTTATCGGGGACACTCGTATTTGCGTATTTGTGAGGCATTTTTGGGATATTTATCATTTTTTGTGCTGATGTTTCTAATATTGAAAGTTGTCCTTATTTAGCATACGAATATGACCGAATGTCCTATTGCAGGTTCATATGTGCCTCCTGGCCCGTCTAATGGTACCCATACGCCTGGTGTTCATCCTACTGTGTACCCAATGCCTAGGGTTCCTGTTCCCCCATTTCATGGGGGCCCACTGTCCCAACCATATGCTATTCCAAGTCGTGGAGCTGTGCATGGGCCTGTTGGCGCTGCTCCTCATGTCCCTGCTCCTGGTAGTCGTGGTTTTGGAGCTGGCCGTGGGAATGCTGGTGCTGCAATTGGAAGTCATCTTCAACACCAGCAAAGTACACCACAAACTATCGGAAATATGGGATCTTCTTTCAACTTTCCTGCTTTGGACAATCCAAATAGCCAGCCATCTGCTGGTGGTCCATTGTCTCAGCCTGGATATGTGAGTAATGTATGTAATTTTGTTATAATTCTGAGTAGTTGTGTAGATTTTGCCATTTTGATTGAGATATCCTTGTTCTCCAAGGACAATACAATCGGTATGTTTTGACATGTCAGCACACGGTTTGATGGGGCCAAACATTCACTATTCTTTGGTTTTAAATTATAATGGACTACAGTAACATGGCTAGTTAAACTATTTGAACTTCTTTTATTGGGAACTCATGGATGGCTGTTGCAACTCCACTTTTAGGTCAATTGGACATATCCTCTCTGTAATCCGGGGCAAGGCTGTGTACACTCAAACCCCCTCACCCTGTTTGGCATTTGGGATTGTTGTAGTGTTCGGTTTTTTGGGTCATTTTTACTTGCTAGTTACTGCAGTTGCTTGAATCTATGTATTCACTGAAATCCCATTGCACAATAGGGTCTTGGCTCAAAACTGAAAAATGGACTAAAAAAACCCATTTGAAATGTAGTGTTGCATATTATTTGCATCCTGACTACCTTTTAGTTTTCCTTTTTTTGTCATTGTTTGTGGGATGCATTTCATTTTTTGATAATGTTCTGATTTTATATGTAGATGCCAGTGCAAGGGCCAACCCAAACATTTCGGGATGGGTTTTCTATGGGTGGCATGTCTCGGGTATTCTTTTTTCGTGCTTTGTAGCACTTGGTTCTGTCTTTTCAGCTGTTGGTACTTATTTTTATTTTTTTTGTCTTTCATTGCCTGCCTATTAGGACTTTCTTGGTGAAGACTTCAAAAGCCAAGGATCGCATGTTCCTTATAATGTTGCTGATTTCTCAATTCAGGTAGTGGCCCACGTTTCTTTTTTACATTTATGATCCACTGGATTTATGTCCTTTTCTTAGCATATATTGAGCATATGTGGTAAAATGGTATTTGGATTTTTCAATGCTGATAATACTGTACTTAATTATAAATATTTGATGTTGAACTATTAATTAGATTATAAGTATTTGGATTCTTTGTTTTTCCTGTGTATGTACTTGTTTACCTGGCACGATGAAAAAAAATCTATTGCAATAGATCGTGTTTCTTCGTTTACTCTGCAATATATTGCTCTCAAAACAATCATAATTTGTAGGGGTCAGCAAGGGGCTGTTGATGCATTTCATCATCAATTCACTCTTGAAAAAATGAAGCTTAAATTTAATTCCTTGTCTTTGTTTGTGCCATTAGTATTTTGTCTCTATCGGAGAAAGCAATCATAGGCGATAATTTTTGTAACGATTGGTCAACTGCTTTGCAGGCATCACAAAGTGGATATGGTGTGGAGTATGCTCCACAGGGTGGCTTTCCAGGCAACTTTATGAATCAGAATTCTCAACCTGGGTTTTCCCGTTTTGGTTCTGGCAGTGATTTCATGTCTCAGGTTTGCTTGCTGTAGACACTGCTGTATCAGATTTTATCTGAGATTATTTTATATTTCTTTTCTGACACATCTTTTTTTATATATTTTGATTGAAGGACTACATGGCCCACGGGCCACAGGGACTGTTTACTCAGATGGGCTTCAGTGATCCCTCACAAGATGATGCATCGCAGAACCACTTCGGCATGGGCAATCAAAACCCGCTCCAGTCTCAGGTTTTTCTCATACCATATTTAAAATTATCAATCTCAACAGTTTGTAAATATTTGCTTTTCCTGCAAATTAGCATTTATCAAAATTTTATAAAGTAGTAGTCTCTCCCGGTTGAATTATGAACGTGGTAATTTGTGATGCAGGGATTTATGAACTCTCTTTACTCTCAGCCCTTTGCCCAATACAACTCTCAGCCGCCAACTATGCAATCTCCACAACAACCGGCACAGCAGGGTCAAGGCTCCCAAAACTAGAAAAGCAACTGATGGTTAAGGGACCGTGATGGCTTGTTTTTGGCTGTGGCAGGTTGTAATCTCTGTTCAGCATCTTGTTTTGTGCTGTCATGTGTGCCCATAATTATAGCCATAAGTGCAGCAATCTATTGCCTTATATTGGAGCTCGGTTTGGTGCTCCATGATTACTCACAAGACCCCAGGGTAGCAAGAATAAAAGGCATAGTGCTGTACTGGCTGTGGTTTGGGGACCATGAGCCGATGCTAGGCTTCACATCCAAGACAGAAAGGAAAGGATAACCTTATTCACAAGCTTGAAGTTGTTTTTTGGGACGGTAAATAGTTTGTAAAAAGAAAAGAGCTGTGCATGGCATGGTTGTGTCGAAAGGGTCCCGACTTGATGATGACGATGATGATACAGGGTTTTATGATGTTGACCTTTTTGACTATGGGTAGCCCCGGTATTTATATAGGGAATTAGTCGCCAAGGTACTATTATGTGCAGAAAGAAAAGTTCGGTTTATCCTTTCAGCTCTGCCTGACTTGTGGCTTGTACTCTCATGGTTGGTTAGATGATGATTTTTAGGGATATTTTGGACAACCGAAACCTATAAATCATAGGGCAACAGGTGGTGTATGTATGTGTGAAATTGATTTGGATGTCAATGGTTCTTTTTGTGTCCCCTTGGCACCGTTGTGCCCTTCGAAGTTGCAAAGTGTATAATTGACAGTGGTGGTGATTTTGTCAGCATGTTTTGTAATTTTTGTGGCTTGGCTTTGTTGGGTTTTTGGCATGCATGTTTTGTTTGTTCTATGGTTCTATTAATGGGTCAAATCAATTTTAAACGGGACGAAGGTGACTTGGTAAGTTGGAATTCTGAGAGGAACGTATACATATAGGGAAACTATAGATAATAAAGCTTAACTATTTCTACTGGATTTGGATGGATGATAGTGAGATTGGCTTTCATATGCTGGATGATAAATTATTTTAAAACGTAACGTCTCCTCAGTTGTGTGCTATTTCCAGTTTTCCACCCCCTAACTTATAAAACTAATACTTTTTTCTATGTTACACCATTTTTTTTGTTGGATTGACTTTTAAAGATATTGTTTTTCTCTCCAACTAAAATTTTAGGGTGAATATGAAAATTTTTAAATTTTAAAGGGTCAAATTGATACATTTTTATAAGTTCA
>CAOJBJ013102460.1:0-10145 GCA_948291685.1 Euphorbia celastroides
AGAGTCGAAATCTTCTCATGTGTTTATCATGATCCCATCAGCCATAGGTATCTCAATTCCAACCCTAGTGTACTCGCTATAAGCTCGAGCATCCATGTCCAAATACACGTCACATATATCTTCGAATTGAACATGTCTGCCGCCAAGCAATTGTAGCGGCTTCTTTTGGATGACGTGTGCTTCCATAGCACTTTTATCTATTGGGCCATAGAGTGTCACCGCTAGAAACCACGCATTAGTGGTAACAAAAACATACTTCAACATATTAAACTCACTGGCTATTGGGAAAGCTTCGGTTCCAAATAAGTCAACGATCAGAGCAGTGGGCTTGAACTTCATATTAGATATTGCAGAACGTAGGTTTGGCAATGACTCGCGTTAAAATGGCTATTTTTGTAGCTATATGTTCGGTAGGGTGGACCAAACTAGAGATGTCTACAAAAGGAAGTCTAACCATGGTGAGATTAGGAATTGGTGATTTAAGAAGAGATTTTGAGGTGGTGATGTCGGTGGAAACGGCAAAGAAGGTTATGTGGAAGTTATGCTCGGAAATGAGGCGTTTTCCGAGCTCCAAAACCGGGATGAGATGTCCAATGCCAGGGCTAGCTAATAAAGCGACAGGTGGTCTTGAATTTTCCATGTCTGGTGAGTTATAAAAATAGGTATGAAATTTGTTGTTTTTTCTCTGGTACGTTTTTCAAGCGATTTATAAGGTTATTTATCATAACATAGATGGTTTCTCATTTTTTCACCCCTTGAAATTATTTATTTATTCAGTAACCAATCTACCTAACTTTTTCCTATTCTAATCCCATTTTTCAATAATAAGTAACTCTGTTCATCTAAGTTTCACAAGTCTAATCATTCTCCAAAAGATACTTTAAGATGCTTGAATCATTTATACCTAACTTGCATATTATATTATATTACCTTAAATGCAATTTAATATGAAAGTTATAGTTTGACAATAATTTTCATTTAGAATAACCATATAAAAGCTGGAATCACTAATAACAAATTTACTTTGATAATCATTTTGACTTTTTGAAAAGATTGAAAATATAATGAAGAATTATAAAGTTTTTGTGTTTTTTATTTTGTCTTTAGATACATTTGTTAATTATTTGTAGGTGAGAGCGAAACACCAACTAAGCATAATCAAATTAATTTTTAATCAATTTCTAATGATTCTTAAAACTCTGTAAAAATATTTATCAAGTAGGGGTGTTTTTAACCAGAATAAAACCGGTATTATATGACAACGGTTTTAAAATGCACCAAAATCGGACTGATGAGGTACAAGTTTTGTATAGAACTGAAGCCACATCAGTTAAAGAGGGAAGTGTCTACCGTGCGTGACATTGTATGATGATGTACCGTAAGTCTATCTTTTTGTGTTTCTTACAGCGAATTAACCAATCAAAAATCAAAGCTATAACTTCCTTTCAAAACGTGGGCGTCATGGCTAATTTTCAATATACAATACTTGATAGTCTGCCGCTTTCGTCATGGTGACCCACAGGGCTCCATTATCTTGTATCCAAATCAACGTAATAACAAAAGGGGATAATTTGGAAAACAAATCAGATTCTATTTCATTTATTAATCCACTCGGTCAAAAATTAACCACAAATTGTCTGGTATGCTGCACAAAATTAGGAGAGCAACGGGTGTGCTTTTCTTTTAATCTACAAAGAATGCATTCCAATTTCAGTTTCTTAGATAATGAGTTTATTTTATCTAATTGAAATTTAACTCACCATTGACATCAACAATTGAATAATCGAATTCAAAATAACCTTGCAAATACACATTTCTATCGAATTTGACAAAATCAACTAAAACAAAGCCTAACTGCTCTCCTAATGGAGACAATAAAACAATTTTAAATATACAATCAGTTGCGAAAGTTCGCTAAGCAAGCTTGAAACAAGCGGTTCCATGATTGTATCCGACTCTTTAGGTTCCTTCAATTAGATTCTCTGTTCGAAATTATCCGAATGCATATTTTATTCATAATGGTTTGAACTAATTTTGAATTTCAATCGGTAGATTAAAGAACTTGAAACAAGCTAGCAAACAGAGTAGAGCTTTTACTCCATAGCACTCAGAGGATCTCATAGAATTTGGTTTGAATTTTTAGAGTCTTGAATAACATATTCTGTTGTGTTTACAGGTGTAATGGAGCTTAAATGGAAGGTTGAGAAGAAGAAAAAGAAGTCGATTATTTTTATGTTGGGTGCATATAAACCGTTTAATGCTAACTGAGTCATACCATCTAATGGCTAAGATTTAACAACATGGAAAGATAAGGACTGGAGTTGTAAGATATAATAACTTACAATACATTATGGTACATTGACAAGTAACATAAAATTATTCTTTAAAGAGGTAATTGGGTGCTTTTAGTTTTTGCTAATTTAAGGTGAAACGAGAGGTTGTTTGAGGAGTCGACAATGTATCAAATTTCAACTGGTTATATTTAGTAAATGGTTGAGATTTGCGGGACGTACTACCTTACAAACTTTTGAATTTTAAAAAATTCTAATCTGAATAATAATAATAATAAACAACAACAACGTAGATTTCATAATTAAGACTGTAAAATACTGCAGAATACTCGATGAAAATATTGCTAATTGTTTTGATTCTATAGCAACTTAAAGAATAACTGTAAACATATTTTCTTTTCCAAACAATTCACTTGAAAAAAAAAACCAATAAGATAAAGAAAACGTTTCATGAACTGAAATATAGATAATACAAAGATACCATACGGCGAGCTAGAACAAAGACAATCTTGAATTCTACATCACCACTTATATGCATCGCAGACGGACACACTCTTTACTTCATCATTGAGGCAGGGCACAAAGCAAATAGTACGTGGGATTTTTCCACTTATGTTGATTAGGATGCGTTTGGTACCAAACCCGACAGCCTTGTCACTTCGCCCAGTGCCTACGCTCACACTCTTTCGCAACTTGAGATAGTGAATGATGCGAAGTACCAGCTTTACTTTTCGCCTTTTCAGCACTATTTTTCAATTGTTTGACTCGTTCTCTCATTGATTCTCCTTCGTCGCCTTCAATAATCCTTCTCCCTCCTTCTGCTATCTCCTCTCTTCCAATCACACTATCCATTGCCGGCTTCTTTAGCCGAAAAGCCACCTTATGATCTTCTACCAATTGTGTAGCATTCATCTTCTGGTCAACATAAAGCGGCCATGCTATCATTGGCACTCCATGCATTATACCTTCCATAGATGAGTTCCAACCACAATGTGTTAGAAACCCACCTACTGACGGATGGGCTAAGATCTCGGCCTGGGGGGCCCACATGGGGACAACAAATCCAAGCCCTTGTACTCGGGTCAAAAATCCATCTGGTAGATAGGTTTCTAGGGCTTTTAGCTCATCTCCTACACTAAGGTATGTGCCCCATGCATCACCATCCATTGGAGGATGAAAGACCCAGATGAACCTTTGCTTGCTAAGCTCCAAGCCCCATGCTAGTTCTTCAGTTTGTTTAGTTGACAATGTTCCACTGCTTCCAAATGAGATATAGATAACTGAATTTATAGGTTGGGTGTCTAACCAATCCATGACATGCTTTTCCTTTCCAACTACAGCTTCAACAGGTCTATAAAGCGGACCAACCGGATGCACAGGCACTCTCGCAACATGCCCTAGATGTTTTGGATCTCGAAGAGATCTAATAGACATAGAGTCAAAATCTTCCCATGTGTTTATCAAGATCCCATCAGCCATTGGTATCTCGGCTCCAACCCTAGTGGACTCGCTAAAAACCCGAGCATCCATGTCCAAATACACGTCACATGTATCTTCATACCGAACATGTCTACAGCCAGGTAGTTGAAGTGGCTTCTTTTGGATAACATGTTCTTCCATAGCACTTTTTGCTATTGGGGCATATATCGTGACCGCTAGAAACCACGCATTAGTAGTCACGAAAACATACTTCAACATATCAAACTCATCTGCTATTGGGAAAGCTTCAGCTCCAAATAAGTCAACGATCAAAGCAGTGGGCTTGAACTTCATATCAGTGATAGCAGAACGAAGATTTGGCATCGACTCCCGCATTAATGCGGCAACTTTTGTGGTTATATGTTCGGTAGGGCTGATGACACTAGAGATATCCACAAAAGGAAGTGTAACCATAGTGAGATTAGGAATTGGCGATTTAAGAAGAGATTTTGTGGTGGTGACATCGGTAGACACAACAAAGATAGTTATGTGGAAATTATGGTCGGAAATGAGGCACTTTCCGAGCTCCAAAACAGGGATGATATGTCCAATGCCGGGGCTAGCTAGTAAAGCTACATGTGGTGTTGAATTGTCCATGGCTGGGGAGGGTATAGAGTTAGCTATGAAGTTTTCAGCGTGTTTATCTGGTATGTTTTTTAAGCTATTTATAAGGTTATTTATCATAACTTAGATGTTTTTCCAATTTCTCACCCCTTAAAATTATTTATTTATTTATTTAGTAACCATTTTCCTATTCTAATTCCACTTTCTTAATAAAAAATAACTGTTCATTAAAGTTTCACAAATCTAGTCATTTTCCAAAAGATACTTTAAGATTTGCTTTAATCATTCATACACAACGTCCGTATCAACTTGCGTATATTATTGTACTGACAATAATTGTCATTTAATTAACCATATAATAGCTGGAATCACTCATAAAATCTACTTTGATGATCATTTTGATACACTGGTTCATTATCTGTAAGTGAGAGCGAAACACCAACTAAACATAATCATATTCAATTTGAATTAATTTTTAATAATTGTTAACTATGTAAGACTATTTTGCTAATACTTGAGGTTTTCAACAATTTGGATAGCACCGAAGGCATTCTTTTTAGTAGCATTAATTTTGCCTTATACTTGTTTTCTAAAAAGGATAGTTGCTTTACCTACAAGTTTTCTGTAGTGAACAATCCAAATTTGTTTTTGTTGTAACTTCGACCGCCACCCAGGGTCGGCTAACAGGTGGTACAAGTGGTGCAACCGCACAGGATCCCGAGTTAATGGGAGGCCCCAAATTTTGTTCGGGTTTAAAAACGGGTAAAATTAAATCTTGATATATAAAAATATTATGAGAAACAAAAACAAATTATCTCTTTGGTGGAGTGGTGCAGCTTGAATTAAGGGGAGGCCAAGCTCCAAGTTTATTAAAAAAAGAGGGGTAAGTTACATATATGCTTAATATGATGGAGTGGTGAAGCTTGAAGGTGCGTGCGCTTGCCATGCCATCAATACGCGCTTGATTCTCACAAGCCTCATTTTTCGTTTCTTTTTAATCAAAATTCTTTAATCTATAAACCACTATAATTTTTATATTAAAACATAACCATTGCTAGTTTATAATAAAAACATGAGATCTAATTTTTAATTGATATTTTTATAATGTATCACCCACAGTAGTTTTTGAATAAATATTTATTTTACTCTTTTTAATTACGCTTTCAAATAAAATTTGTTGGACGAACAGAGAGGTATGTATTTGTTGTAGTTGTGTTCTTTTAACAAAAATAAACAAATTTTGTTTATAATCTAAAACTGAAAATTTTATCACCTAAATGTTCTTTACTTCCAACTTCGCAACAGAAAATTTGGTTTCTCAATCAAAATATTTTTATGAGGAATAAACTAAAATTGGGGAGCGTATGTCGAGGGACTTTTTTACTCCAGAGATGATGGTATTAAATGGGAGAGAAAAATATGTTCTCCGGTTATGCGTGTTCTCGTCATGTTTTTCATTCAAACTTTGACATATGTCATGTTTAATTTCTCTTTCATACTCGTCAAATTTCTCTCTCACGAATATTTTGGGACAACATATTTTTTTTGTTAAAAATCGTTTATTTTATGGATATGTGATAAGCTGGAATAAGTTTAATTTAGGCTACAAGCTTGTCGTTGTTTGACAGTTTTCTCATGTTTCTCGTGTTGCGAGTTAGTTTCATCACCGACAATGGTTATGTGTTATTTTTAGATTGATAAAATTATCCTAGTTCATTTATTGATGTTTTGAAACATTAGTCAAAATATACTTTATATTTCACAATTTTAAATTCTCCTTTATTTAAAAATTGGAAAAGTCATTGTTAAGTTAACGTTATCATATGCAAAGAAAAGACAATAATCATAATAAGATTAATTAATATTGGTTAAGAAGTACTGTCACTTGATTTAAGTAATCCAATTTATAAAAAAAAATCAAAGAAACCTGGCAAAGTTTAGTTTATCTCTCAATATATTTTTTCCAAATATATTTGCAATGCATTTAAATACAACATGAATATTGCAATAAGGCAGAAATTTTATCCCATTAGAACAAATTTTAAGATCCAAAAAGAAAACAAATTTTATTTCTGAAAATTCAACTATAGCTGTACCGGAAACCTAAGCAGAACGTTACCACCACCCCTTGTTTCTATTCTCACACTCATTAGCAACAAGAGAGAGTGAATTGTGTGAAGTACCGGCTTTACTTATTGCTTTATCTCCGCCAACTTTTAGTTGTTAGACTAGTTTTCTCATCGATTCTCCTTCATTGCTTTCGATGAATGCTTTCTCACTGCGTCAGCTATCTCCTCTCTTATAATCACACTATCTATTGACGGCTTCTTTAGCCAAAATGCTACCTTATGTTCATTAACCAACTGTATAGCATTCATTTTTTGCTTAGTGTAAAGCGGCCATGCAATTATTGGCACTCCATTCATAATACTTTTGATTGTCGAGTTCCTCCCACAATGAGTCAGAAATCCACCTACTGATGGATGAGCTATGATCTCAGTCTGGGGCATCCACATGAGGACACTAAGCCCAAATTCTTGTATAAGAGACGAATATCCATTAGGAAGATAGGGTTTGAGAGCTTCTGGCTCATCGCCTATGTTGAAAAATGTCTTGGATACATCGTTATCCATCGGTAGATGAAACACCCAAATGAACCTTTGCTTACTAAGCTCCAAACCCAATGTTAATTAGTTCTTCACTTTGCTTAGTTGACAATGTCCCGCCACTTCAGAATGAGACATAGATCACTGACTTGATAGGTTGAGTGTCTAACCACTCCATGACATGTTTTCCCTTTCCAAAGTGGACCGATTGGATGCACTAGCACGCTGGCAACATGCCCTAGATGTTATGGATCTCGAAGAGACTGAATAGATGTGGAATCGAAATCCTCCCATGTGTTTATCAAGAACCCATCAGCTGTTGGTATCTCAGTTCCAACCCTCATAAAGTCTCCACATATCCTAGGACTCATGTCCAAGTACGCATCAAAAGCTTCTCCACCCTGAACATGCCTACAGCCAAGTAGTCACTACAAGAAATTTAGCATTTCATGACGATTTTTTCGTTACGCACATGATTTCGTCATGATAAGTAACTAGAATGCGACAAAATTACTAATATGTTACAATTTTTATTTTATTATGACAAATTTAATGCATGTCATTGTTCATGTACATTTTTGTCACTATTTATTCACTATTGTGATGATAAATTACATATTGTGATGATAAATTACATATTGTCACTTATTGTTTTGGAGGCAAATTTTTATTAAAAAAATATGGAGGGAAAGTTTTATAGTGACTAGGGTAAATCATTTAGCGACAAAGTATTTTGTATGGAAAAATAATTTTGTGACATTTCAAGATCGTTATTATTTGATTTACTGGAATATAACAAATTAAATTTTGTCATAGAATCCATATTATAGTTACGATATGAAGTTTTTGTCATGTATTTTTAATACAATATTATGATGATAGAAAAAATTGTCACAATTTTGTTGATTAATGATGGATTTATTCATCATTGTATGTATTGTTTTTATGACGAATTTTGAACGTCACAATTGAATACAAAGTTTGTGACGATTTCAATTTTGTAATATTTTTAGTTTAAGGTGACAATAGTTTAAATATCGTCAATAGATATTTATGTATGCTGTCATGCTATGTAATATATTTCACTAAAATATTGATAGATGGTAAGCATGGACCGTCGTTTTTTATGAGGTTATATGAGAATGCATTCGAATATCTCTGAACTTGTCCACTTTTTTGTCTGGCACTCCTGGATTTTCAAAAGCTTCTCTCGCCTCCCTTAACTTTCTACAACGTGTCTCTCACCCCCTGGATACAACGTGTCAACTTTTGATTGGATGAAATGTTTGAAAAGTCATACTAATTAGAAATCGACATGTGGCATCTGAGGGGGTGAGAGAAACTTTTGAAAGTTTTTGAATGGGGATGAGAGAAATTTTTAGAAAGTTTAGGGGGGCGAGAGAAACTTTTGAAAGTTCAGAGATGCCGGACAAAAAAATGGACAAGTTCAGGAGGATCCCGATGGATTTAGTCATCTCATAATAAAAAATACGATAATTTTCTGTCATCCTATATTATTATTGTGAATTGATGATTTATATATGTTGTCTAGTATTTTTATATGTCTTTGATGATATATGAAACTCAAAGCCGTTCCTGGGCAGGGGCGATAGGAGCAACGACTTAGAGCCCAACTGAGAAAAGGAGCCCGTTTTTAGTGACCTTTACACTTGTTTACATAATTAGAATTTTTTTAAAATTATACATAATTAGAATTTTTTTAAGTTAAGTATTTTATTTTTAAAAAAATAAAATTAAAAATAAATAAATTGTTCATATGAGATGATTAACCAGTTAAAAACGTGCACATGCATCGTTTGAATCATAAAATAGTAAAAAATATAAATTATTACATTAAAATCTTATCTTATTAAATTCTCTAATCTCCATTTTTTCATAATGTTTTTCTAAATTGAAAATAGACAATTAAGGAAATTATTACTTCTTACCCTTGCTACTATTCTCCAAATTTCGTCATTATCATTTTCTTCTATTACCTATAACTAATTCTCCATTTCTTCTTTCAACATAATTGTCTTGTCATTCTATGAATTGAAAATTTTTTACAGAGAATATTAATATAAACATTACCATTAGCAATTTCGCAGTTAGGAAAGCTCATATACATTATCACTATGATAGGTTTTAGTTATAATGCTATATTCTACTCTATAACATGATATTCGATGTCTTTGTTTGATCTCTTATTAAATATTATAATAGAAATTCAATACTGTATATGTTAATTTTAAAAACTCTTAGTCATCAATAGGGCTCCAATTTATTCTTGTCCAATGGCCCCAAAGAAAGTATGACACTGTAAATATATTTTAATATGATGGTTGTTGCATATTTTTATTGTTTATAGAATTTCTATATCACAAATACATGTGATGATTTTATGAAAATTTTAATTTGCTAATTTTATAAATGAAAAATATTATTATGCATGGTTGTGTAGTCGCTTCGTCTTCACAGAATATAGGAAAAGTGCAAAATATGAAAATATAGTGGTAAAATAATCAAATTCATTCACAAATGAATTTTGTGGTCATCTATATTCTGAATGGACTTTGTGTAAAACATTACCGAAATTTTTTTAGAGGACCCGGGTTGTTTGTGGTCCTCTTTATATCAATGGTTCCCTTTTTTTAAGAGCTAATTAATTTAATTAATAAGAGAAAGTGAGTGGGACCACATTAAAGGAGAACCTTTGGATCAAATGAGGGCCCTTTGTACCGGGTTCATTGTAAAAAAAGCCAAAACATTAAACATAGTAAAAAGTGAACCAATGTTATGCACCCCTTAAATCGGGTTATTCGTCCATGAAAGTGTTGAAAACAAGTCCTTATTACATAACTACCAATTAGAGTTTTAAGTAAAATGCTTTTATTTTAGTATTTATTCAAATAATAAAATGGAATATTTTGGATGAAAGTTTACTTTTATTGAGCATTATAAATTATACTTGGGTATACTTGGGTAGCTTTGCTAGCAAGCAAGGATGCTGGTTTTGATACCTTTTCAAGGTTATGTATTAGACTGCAAGTAGATCAAGGCACAAGCATTTCTAGAATCCGGAGTGATCATGGAAGAGAATTTGAGAATCAGGAATTCTCTGAATTTTGTGATTCAAAAGGAATTGATCACAATTTCTCTGCTCCTCACACACCACAACAAAATGGTGTAGTGGAAAGGAAGAACA
>CAOJBJ013105047.1:0-14503 GCA_948291685.1 Euphorbia celastroides
ATTGCAATGATTCCCAAGTTTAAAAAAGACTTGAACTTTGAATCAAACTCGGTGTTGAGAAGCTCGGGATTCAGTTCCCGAAAAGAGCTCACAGCAACAGCTGTAGCTTTTGAAAGTGGCTCACCGATTTGAAGCAGTTTGTTTCCAAATACGGATTTTTGATAATCTTTGGAAAGTACAGACTTTGGCAAGTCTTTCACACGCATCATCGATAAAGCCGGAATGAAATCCAATAGTTGGTTTTCATCTACATTATCATCATTGGAAAAGCGCTTGTAGATCATTTTCGAGTAAACATATGAGCACCAACAAGAAGGCAAGCCAGTAATAACCGAAACCCAAGAACAACCGAACTTTTCAGCAATATCACAGGCGAACCACGAAAGTAGAGCATCAGTAACGATACAAGTTACATCAATTCCGGTATCTGAAACTGCGGTTTGAATTCCTCTCGTGAAACTTTCAAGTGCAACGCCGAAGAATTGATCCAACGGCTCGAGAAAACTGCCCACTTTCTTGAGATCCAGTGTTATACCGTCCTCAACGTAACAAATGCTGACATTGTGAGGCAACTTACCATTAAGATTCAGAGATGAGAGCAAGGAAGAATTGAATTGTTTCGAGCCGAAGAAAGAAAAATGAACAAGAGGGGCAGAAGTTGCCATTTTTAGCAAAAGAGTCATTAGAGGTCTCGGATGGCTGCCGAATGGGAACGAAAATACTGCTACGTGTTTTTTCTCAGACATTTTTGGAGAATTTACTTGAAGAGGAGAAGAATAACCTTTTTATTGGGAAAGTAGAGTTGGTGGAGGTTAAGTTTTGTATTTATTAGAGGCGTTTAAAAAATAAATAAATAACGCATGGCTGTTAAATGTTAAGTTTATTTAAATGAATTTAATTACTTCTTAGCTGTTATATAATCCTCTAAATCAGATATATTAAAAATATCAAATTTTTTCTCAGGCAAATAAAGTAATATACATTGTATTGCTGCTCAACAACTGTCGACTAGGGAGATAAGTATTTAGTTGGAGTAAATAATGATAAAACTATGTGAGACAAAATCATAATTAACATAATTGTGAGACTATAAAAGAAGTATGGGATAGACTTTTGTTGGATAGCTATAAAACAAAATAGCAAGACATCTCTTAGATCATTATACGAAATCTATTAGATATTTATAAGAGAAAAAGACATGCTGCTCTTCTAACTGTATCTGGTGAAGGGGAAATAGGAATCGCTTCTTTCTAAATGTTGTATTGTAAATCACTACTAAGGAATGTGGCACATTGCCTTAAATGTTTAGGCAACGGTAGGTTGGCTGTCTACAATCCCAAAGCAATTCATCATATTCTCAGAATGCGAAAATCAGTCTTTCATTTCTCATGCAACTTGCTGCTGGGTGAATTGCCGTTTTGTTTCGCCATTGAAGCTTTCGTTCTTCGTTTGTTACCTTCAGCTCAGTTCAGTGGTTCCACTCAAACATAATAATCTAACTTGTTCAATGCAAGTACAAATTTAATATTTTTGGATCACCTACAATGTAACTGATACGTGATGAAATGAATGGAAGGTCAATTCTCTTAAAAACAAAAAGTTTACCCAGCACAGCCTTCAGTGTTCCCAGTAATTCCGAAACTAGAAGTTTCCAACACATGTAAAACTTAAAATCGGATATTCTACATCCATTAATTTCTCAGTAAAACCGAACAAGAAAAACAAGAAACTTTGAGAGACTACTGTGAGCCTTACTAGTAAAAGTGACTTTACATTGGCCAATCCATGCAGCAAGTTATCACAAACTAGTAGTTCCTTACAAAAGATCAAACCAAAAAATAAAACAGAGGAACTTTGAAAGTCTCTACACTTAAATGAATCCATAACATGGAAATATACTCGCTGTCATAAGCTTTTACAGAAAGTCTGCTTGGGATCGTTTTCCCAGACAGTTTTTCCTAAACGCTCCATTTTGAAGCTTCCCTCATAAACAACATATTGCCGTTTAGGGAAATTAGTTTTGACAGTTCCCATTTTATTAATATAATGAATAAAAAAGCAAAATATGCTAGTATATAATGAGACCAACATTGACAATAGATCATATGACAACAATCCCAAATAGACCGTGAGTATAACTGACTAGAAAACTAAACAAACTCACTATTTAGATCAGACCGAAAGAGCAAGAATGTTGCGGAGTATTAATTTCTTGATCTCGTACATGATTGAAGAAATGGAAACAAGATTTTTATTGAGTGCTGAGCCACCAAAGATTCTCTTGCGGCAATCCGAGAGCCTTGTATAATATAGCAGAAGTTGGTTCGATACAGCTCTCAAGATCTCCATCCCGCATAAGAAGCTGCTGAAAGATGTTACTGATAGGTGTGTCGTAGTTTAAAGACATTGGTTATTTTATGTAATGTGTAATTTACATTATTTTGTGTTACATAATAAAGGCATTAACTTTTTCCAATTTATATCTTGTACTGTATTTAGATTAGAGTATCCGTTGACATAATGTCATAAACAATGTTGTCCCAAGTGTGTCTTAGTCATGAATAAGACTATAGGCTCGTGTATTGGTTGATTATTTGACAAATAATGCATCAATACGAGCACGTATTAGGTAACACGGGGCTTGACCGATCCGCATAACAAGGTCACCTGGTGGTGACCTACACGTCACAGACAATCTTACTAGGTAGATATCAACTATCCTTAGACCTGATTTCAATTTATTATTGATGTGAGATTAGGTGCGCTTTGGTGTATTCCTAACGGGTCCTTAATCGCTATTTGAAGAAGAAGCACAGGGAAGAAACGTTTATGCTTTCAAAATTTTCCAAGTTTTGAATTCTTAATAACCCTAACTTCCACTCTCCCTAATTTTTCCAAAAATTCATCTTATGACGAGTTCAAGAAGTCCCTCGTTCATCGTTCTCGATGCGCTTCTTGAAGATGAAACCAAAGAAGCTAGAACCTCTGTCAACATACCAAGTTTTTAAAGCTAAAGAAGGGAACTCGTATGTTCGGCGTACCTTACCTCACTGACAAAGTAGAGGTCGATCGCACTCCAAAAGTCGATATCGACTATCTTGTGACTCATTCAATCTATGGGAAATAGATCAAGCAGCAGAGGATGAGAGTGTTCATGACTCTTCCTAACAAGATCTATCTGAATCCAGTGAAACATTCTACCTCAATATGCATATAGTAGAAAGTCATCTAGATGCTCTGTTCACCACAGTCACAGGAGTGAAAATTGCAGTAACTCCTGAATTAATTGCTTATTTGAATGGATTTCTGTTGAAGGGGACAAAATTGAGATTTCCAAGGGATGAATTGGATGTCTTCGTGCCAAGGGACTTCGTTATGCCTACCGACTATCAAAGCGGGGAGATAAGATCATCAGGATTCACTCTTGATGTCAGAGCAGCTCATGAATTCATCGTAAAGCGCTGGCACCAAAGAAAGGAAGCCCTACAGGATGCTCTATTTTTTGAAAGAGTGATAATGTACTACATAATGGTAGGGAAGCAAATCAATTGGCCTGTCTTGATTCTGCACAAGATGAAGAAAGCTTCTGGAGGAGTCAAACAGTATATGTTCTATGGACCCTTAATCACAATGATTTTAAAGGTGTATGAAATGGATATGACTGGAAAACTCTATGTTAGTGGAGCTGTCAGTGGTGAAGATCATTGGGAAAATCTCTCAAAAGGAGTTCCTTTTCCATACAAGAAAGGACCTCCCAGACCTGAACCTCAATATAAAGTGATTCCAACAGATGCTGATCCAGCAGATTACGATGCTGAGATAGACAATTACTTGGCTGAGAAGTCCAAGAACCAGGAAGTAGAGGATTAGACTCAACGAGCCAATGTTTCGATGAGAGCCAGAGAAGAAACTCAGTCAACTAAGTTCGCAGATGCACCAAGAGTTGAAAAGAAGTCTCATACCAATGCTATAAAAAGAAGTGCAGTTGAAGAAGAGGGGATTGAAGCCGAAAGAAGGAGAGGTAAGAGAAGGTAGTGAATCACCAACAGTCAATATTGATGTCCATGAGGAACTTCAGCAGAGAATCGATGAGGTTGTAGCTGATGTTGAACTTCCTTTAGCGGCACCTGAAGCAGGCCAAGGCTCAGTCTCTGATGATGTGGAAGATAATGAAACAATCACCCAAATAGTTGAGAGGAAAAAGAAGGAAGAAGAAGATGAAAGAGCTAGGAAGGAAGCTGAATCAGCTAAGTTAGCAGCTAATGAGGAGGTTGAAAGGAAGAAAAGAGCAGAGGAAGAAAAGAAGGAACAATAAGCGGCTGAACTAGATGCTGCTGAAACTGAGAAACTAAAGCAACAGGAAGAGGCTCAGAGAAAAGCAAAGTTGGTCGAGGAAGCTGAGAAGGAGACATCAACCAAGGCCAAAGAAGAAGAAGAAAGGAAGAAAAAGGACGAGGAGCGGTATAAGGCTAACATAGCAAATTTAACTCTCAAGTCTAAGGCATTGAAAGAGGAGCAAGAAAGAATTGCTGCACTCCTTACAGCTGAATGGGAGAAAAACAAGGCTGGCAATCAGTCTCAGCCTATCAAACCAGTGCCTCCTCCAGTATGTCCATCAACAGTGGTCATCACTGAGGAGAGAGGTGAACAGCATAGTGAACCCTCCACCAAGTCTGAGATCGTTGCTCTAATTGAAGAACATTTCACAAAGGGCCAAGAAAAGTTAAGCGAAGGACCACATCATGAAGATTTTTATGGAGAAGATGATGAAGACCTTACTGATGATGATTGGCGCGAGGATGGCATTTACTGATGATAACAATGCTCATCAAACACTAACCGCCACACCTCTAAACGAAGAGAGAAATTGATATGTGGCTTCGAGCCACTATGATGGAAAATGAGCTAGCGCATGAGAAGGTGCGTCAAGAAGTCAGCACCTCACAACAATAGGAGATTCCCCACTCTTTCACTCAACCCTCATTTCCATTGCCAGATTTCGAGAGCAGAGTGTGCAAAGCTCTTGATCAGCTCAAGTGAGCTCCAGTAGATCAAGCTTCATCTGGCAAGTCAAGGTGAGTACGATTTCACTAAGACAATTAGAACCTCTGTCGTAAATCTTGCCTGCATAGTTGACTCTCTTAGATGTACCATAGCCCTTCTCCCCTCGCAACAATCTTTGGCTAAAGTAGTAGTTGCCTAACTTAAGCCAACTATTGATGAAGCTAACACTGAGCTTCTTATGATGAGAGAGAGTAAACTACATCAAGAAGAACAAATTCACCATTTTGGCCGTTGTGAGCACGAGATTCTTCATCTCTGGCCGCGAGGTAATGATGATTTTGTCTCTTTAATAACTTCGAGGAATTTCCCTCTAAAGATCAAAGCTTGGTTAAGCCTATTAGTTGGAATTGATTCTCTATGACCCAAAGACCATCCCCTGAGACCTTAGGAACTCCTCAAACCCATTTTTAAACCTTCCTAAAAGGGCTCTTATAAGCTCCTAAAGGCTCTTATAAGTTCTTATAAGCTGCCATTTTATAAGCTTTTATAAGTTCCTAAAGGATACTATAAGATCCTAAAACCTCCTAAACTACCTACAAACTAAAGGCCCATGGATTTTATTTGTTGAACATTAAGCTCAAAAGCCCATTTCAACTCACACAAAGCACCGAGCCTATTTTCCCAAAATAACCCACAAACAAAGCCCAAATACAATGACTACATTCTTATTGGTCATTTTAAGCCCATAAAGCCCAAAAGAACCAAGCCCACAGGGCCCATAATAAAAATTGCAACTCCCTTTTTATCCTAAAACTTGGATAACAAGTGAGCCTAGATCAAGACAAGTGTCTTCATATGGTGGAAACATTTGTCATAAAAAGAAAAACCCTAAAAATTCCATTTAAGAGGAAACAAAAAGAATTGCAAAAGGGGGGCTCGAATTTTTTTGGACGGCGCACACTCCCTCTCCTGCAGCTTTCTCTTCTTCATTGGAGGCTTTCTTTTTTCATCCCCATTTTTTCCTCTACGCCGAGCTCCTGTAAAACATCTCCCACTTCTCCATTTTTTCTTCATTTCTCACCATTGAAAATCAATTTCCAAAAGGTAAGACCCACTGAACCTCACATTGGCTTTTCTTTCTCTTCTTTTACTGTTTTTTGTTGCCATTTCGGTTGAGCTTTTAACTGTATTTGGATCTATTTTCTGTGTTTTTGTGACTTTCAACATTTGATTTTCAAGTTATAATGTTTCAGATCCATTTTATTGACCGAAAATCAATCAAGAAGTAAAAACTCGCCGACGAACTCAGAATCTCTTATCGATTTTATTTGAAGGTTAATAAAATTGGTGAATTTTTTCCGGGCTTTCCGAGTGGGGACTCCAAATTTTCAAAATCTCATTCAAATTGTTTTCTCACGTTTACAAGGGCCAATCCTAAAACCGAAAATGAAAACTTGCTTTTTGCCGAAACCTTCAGCTGGCGACTCCGCTGGGGATTTAATTCTTTGCTTAAACTTGTTTTTTTTCTCAAAATTCAGTTTTTTTCAAAAGAATTTATCGGCGAGTAAGAAAATTATTGGTATTCAGTCTTCATTTTTTTTTCAAAGCCTAAAATTGGGATATTCCGAGCATTCATGCATCTTTCTTTTTTCCTTTATCGAGTCACCCTTTCAAAGCTTAGTTCGGTTTCGTTTTTGATAGGCTTTCCCAGCACTCACCACGATTAGACCGAAAGTTCTTGATAATCTGACCACCCACAACGGGTCCTCCCCCGAGCGTTTGTTGTGGGAACCATGTTTTAGGTCTAGGTCTAGGAACCGGAATTGTGACTTAAGCCAATGCGTCTATACACGTTTTAGCATAAATTCCACCATCTCCGAAAAGAGTAAAAATTCATTTTCGGTCCCTCTTTTGTCTCTAAAAGTGTAAAACTTCACTTTTCATCCCCAAAAGTATAAAAATTCAATTTCGATCTCTCTTTTATCTCTAAAAGTGTAAAAATTCACTTTTTATCCCCGAAAGTGTAAAAATTCACTTTTGATCCCTCTTTTATCTCTAAAAGTGTAAAAATTCATTTTTAGTCCCCGAAAGTGTAAAAATTCACTTTCGATCCCTCTTTTAGTCTCTTATCTCTAAAAGTGTAAAAATTCACTTTTAGTCCCCTAAAGAGTAAAAATTCACTTTCGATCCTTTTTTTATCTCTAAAAGTGTAGAAATTCACTTTTAGTCCCCGAAAGTGTAAAAATTCATTTTGATCCCTCTTTTATCTCTAAAAGTGTAAAAATTCACTTTTAGTCCCTGAAAGTGTAAAAATTGACTTTCAATCCTTCTTTTTATCTCTAAAAGTGTAAAAATTCACTTTTGATCCATCTTTTATCCTTAATAGTGTAAAAATTGACTTTTACTCATTGGAAGTGTAAAAATTCACTTTCGACCCATCTTTTATCCCTAAAAGTGTAAAAATTCACTTTTAGTCCCTGAAAGTGTAAAAATTTAGTTTCGATCCATCTTTCATCCCTAAAAGTGTAAAAATTCACTTTTAATCCTTGAAAGTGTAAAAATTTACTTTCGATCCATCTCTTATCCTTGAAAGTGTAAAAATTCACTTTTAGTCCCCGTAAGTGTAAAATTCACTTTAGATCCATCTTTTATCCCTGAAAGTGTAAAAATTTCTTTTTTAGTCCATGCAAGTGTAAAAATTCACTTTAGATCCATCTTTTATCCCTAAAAATATAAAAGTTCACTTGAAGTCCCCGAAAGTGTAAGAATTCACTTTCGATCCATCCTATATTCCTAAAAGTTTAAAAATTCATTTTTAGTCCCCTGAAAGTGTAAAACTTCACTTTTGGTCCAGCTTTTAGCCTAAAAGTGTAAAAATTCACTTTTAGTCCTTGAAAGTGTAAAAATTCACTTTTGATCCCCCTTTTAACCCTAAAAGTGTAAAAATTTACTTTTAGTCCCCGAAAGTGTAAAAAATCACTTTTGATCCCTCTTTTAACCCTAAAATTGTAAAAATTCACTTTTAGTCCCTGAAAGTGTAAAATTTCATTTTCGAAAACTTATCCATTCTTGAGAGTGTAAGTTTCGCTTTCACCCTTGAAGATGTAAAAGCTGGTCTTCAAAACCCCCCTCAGGGGCAAACCATCACCAAAGGAGCGTCTCCACGCTGACAAAGCAAGGCAGAGCGGAAAGACGCATCTCCTCGTCCGTCATCAACATGTTTATTCTTGATCGAAGGAGCAAAGAATTCTTTTTTGAGAAATTTTTATCAAGAAATAAAAATGTCCTCATCACCTCCCTCATGTATGGTTTCCATCCCTTGGCTCTCTTCACGAATTCATCTCTAACCCTTAGTTAGTAAGGAATTCGCGAGGGTAAGTCTGTTAGCACGAGATTCTTCATCCCTGACCGCGAGGTAATGATGATTTTGTCTCTTTGATAACTTTGAGGAATTTTCCTCTGAAGATCAAAGCTTGGTTAATCCTATTGATTGGAATTAATTCTCTATGACCCAAAGCCATCCCTTGAGACCTTAGGAACCCCTCAAACCCATTTCTAAACCTTCCTAAAGGGGCTCTTATAAGCTCCTATTAGCTCTTATAAGCACCCATTTTATAAGCTCTTATAATTTCCTAAGGGATCCTATAAGATCCTAAAACCTCCTAAACTACCCACAAACTAAAGGCCCATGGATTTTATTTGTTGAACATTAAGCTCAAAAGCACATTTAAACTCACACAAATCACTTAGCCTATTTTCCCAAAATAACCCACAAACAAAGCCAAATAAAATGACTACATTCTTATTGGTCATTTTAAGCCCATAAAGCCCCAAAAAACCAAGCCCATAGGGCCAAAAATAAAAATTGCAACTCCCTTTTTATCCTAAAACTTGGCGAACAAGTGAGCCTAGATCAAGACAAGTGTCTCCATATGGTGGAAACATTTGTCATAAAAAGAAAAACCTTAAAAATTCCCTCTAAGAGGAAACAAAAAGAATTGCAAAAGGGGGGCTCAAATTTTTTTTGAGCGGCGCACACTCCCTCTCCCGTAGCTTTCTCTTCTTCATTGGAGGCTTTCCTTTTTCATCCCCATTTTTTCCTCTACCCCGAGCTCCTGGAAAACATCTCCCACTTCTCCATTTTTTCTTCATTTCTCACCATTGAAAATCAATTTCCAAAGGGTAAGACCCACTGAACCTCACATTGGCTTTTTCTTTCTCTTCTTTTACTGTTTTTTGTTGCCATTTCGTTTGAGCTTTTTAACTACATTTGGATCTATTTTCTTTGTGTGTTTGTGACATTCAACAATTGATTTTCAAGTTATAATGTTTCAAATCCATTTTTATTATCATTTTTACATGATTTCGTTTTGGATTTGAATGGATTTTCGTTTGATTTCCGTCAATTTTGCGTTTTCCGGCTGATGAACGAACTGTGAGGCTTGGGCTGTAGAAAGGGCACCTCGACTGCCATTCCAGCCAAACATTTACCGTTTTGGCAAGATTTCTAACCCCATTTTCTCTTGATTCTCCTCTTCGCGCTCTGATTTTCTTGGTGTTTCTCGGATTCCTCGGCAAAACCTCACAGGAATGGCACCCACTCTGCAGAAACGATAACCCTCTCAGACCTTTGTGTTCTTCATGTCTTTGTGCCACTTTGGCAGCTCCCCCTTGTGGCATCGACATTCATTTCCTTGGACAACCGAGTTGAGGACCTTCATTCAGGTCAAAACCATGGGATCTCTCTCAAGATAGGTTAATGGAGCCATACTTATAAAACTAACAGTTAATTTTCTTTAATGCCCTTTTATTTCCCGCGAGAAAACCTTAAGAGAAATTAAGAGAAATGATGGAAACATGGATTTTAACAAGGATTGAGGATTGGTAGAACTTCAAGAAAGGATTCACAACCATTTCTCCAACTTCAAGTCTCCCGAGCGGCTCACATTGTGGATTCACGCTTCAAGGGTAACTCCCAGCTTCAAACGAGCTCTTTCTGGACTTATTTTCGTCGTTTATCTTTAACATTTGCTTTGAAGGTTTATTAGATGAATGTTAGGTTAGATGTATGCTAGGGTTTATTTTATCGCAACTAGAACGGTTGTATATGATTTTTATACTTAACCCCCGGTTGTAATTTAATCCATACTCGTGTAGCTAGGAAGCCTTATGTGTTTTAATGCTTATCTCTCGCATGCTCTGTATGATTTGATTGTAAACCAGACTAAATTGCATAACTTGGACTAATAAAGTAAAATGATTAAGTTTGCAATGGAGCTCACTAAATAACTCATTTTATTGATCGAAAATCAATCAAGAAGTAAAAACTCGTCGACCAACTCAGAATCTCGAATCGATTTTATTTAAAGGTTATTAAAATTGGTAATTTTTCCTGGGTTTCCCGATTGCGACTCTAAATTTTCAAAATCTCATTCAAATTGTTTTCTCACGTTTAAACTAGCCAATCCTAAAACTGAATATGAAAACCTGCTTTTTTTCCAGAACCTTCAAGCGTGAGCAAGCCAAACTGAAAGAGCAAGAAGATAATGTCCATCAAGCTCTACTATACATCATAAAATTGACTACTCATCTGAACTCTCTTAGATATTGAAGTATGTCAAACCAGAGACACGAAATGAAAATTTGCTGAAAGCTACCATGGTTCAACTCTGTATGCATGAGCAGCATATCAATTCTAAGTTTAAGGAGCTCAAAACTGACACCATGAAGCAGGTTGATACATCAGTTTCCTCACTTGAGAAGAAAATTGTCAATCTGAAAGTTAATGTTCCAGCTGCGAAGGATTACTCTACCACTCTTTCCATCATCAGCAGTAGAAAAAGAGACTACAATGCAGAATACCTTTGCAATAAAGCTCCAACCTGAGAGATTTGATCAGCGAGCTCAGGAATACAATAGGTACTTCAACAGAATTGAAGAAAAACTTTAAAGGCTACTAGGAGCATTCACTGAAAACATCGCTCCCCTTCTCTAAATGATCAATAAATTCATCTCCCAGCTTTACTCTACTCTCATGTGGCAGTCTTGCTCTCTTCATCGAGTGCTCATTGAGATCAAGGACAAAGACTTGATAATTGAAGCCAGTCTTAATCAAATGATGATTGGGTTTGACCCAAATCTTTCTGGCGATCTTCAGCTCTTTCACAAGTCTTTGGAAAGTTTCCAGCAGTTTGCCACTAACACCATCAAGGAAATTTGCGCCAAGGCAATGGGGGAGAAAGAGAAGAACACACAGTAGAGGCAACAGAAAAAGAAGTGAAGTAGATAGTTGTGGTGTACTTGTAACTTTTCTCATTCTGATGTAAGGGTATCACTTTATTCCAATTAATGAAATATCTTACTATTCCTATCAGTGATTTAAAAACTTTTTAAATGTATATGCTTTATCTGTGCGTATACTAACTTTTTGTAGAGCACTGAAGCAACTCTTATAAAGGAGATCTTTTCTCCTCTGAGGGAGTTCTTATAGAAGCTACTATCATCGCTAGGCTGAGATTCTTCTCAGTATTGCCATCACAAAATGGGGGAGATTATTGGATCTGTCTCGGTGTAGTCAAAGCTTGTTGAAGGAATAACTCACTAATGGTTATGCTCTGGCTAAAGACATCCCAGCAGATGAAGTCTCACAGATAATCAAGCATGAAGAGTCTCGCTGATAGAGTCCCGCACTAAAAGAGGAAGAGGTTTGTCATATGCAAAAAGTTAGTTTATCTCATTGACAACTAATCTTATCTGACTAAAAGGTGCATTTGACAAGAGGTATGGCGCAAATTAGAACAAGAAAAAAGAAGTGCATCTGACACCACGGCGCGCAATACCTACTACGAGGAAAATAATTTGACAAATTGCAGGACAAATCATATCGCGCCAACCACCTCAAATTCCCCGGTTTCAAAATACAACAGATTGCAAGAGAAGTTTTCATCAAGATTAATTTTTGGATTAAAGGGAGCTCTATGTCTAAACGACTAACTCTCTAATCAGAAATTAGAGATTCTTATCGTTAGAAGATAACAACAGCTAGTTTTAGAAATCCATTATAAAAGGATGAAGACTCGAAGGCAAAAAAATCAGAAAAAATTACTGAAGCCGAAACTCTACTGAAATCAAAGCTCAAAGTAATTTTCAAAGCTCACTGTCAGAATACTCGAGAGAAATTAGAATTGCTCCATTTTCACATTTGTTGTAATAGCTTACTCACTTTCGTGGTAAGCAAACTCATTCTTTTCAAAAATCTAGCAAACTGATTGGAGAGGGTATCAAATCAGTGGGTTAAAGTTTAGGTTATAAGGAGGGTACTCTATAATCGGAACAACTCTTTAAGAAGGCTTCTCCGTCGATAAGGAATCACTAGTGGATTTAATCTCAAAGAGGGTATCTAGGGACTGGATGTAGGCACAGACTGTTGAACTAGGATAAAATCGCTGAGTGAAGTTTTTCCTTATCTCTATCTCCTTTATCTTAACTGCTCTTACTTATTTTGGTTATCAGCACTCACTTTATCTAGACCTTAAGTTATGATAACCTTGCTGATTGATCAAGTCATCAGCAAAGGTATCGCTTCAGCAAGACCTTGCTTTTGCTGTTAAAAAGGGGTAATTTTTAATACTAACTAAATTATAACTTTAACCCGAAAAGTCATTCACCTCCTCTGACACGTGTTAACCAAGCCATAAGGGACCAACAATAATCATAACTAATAAATTTCTATGAAAACTCAAGTTGTGACATATAAATTAGAAAATATGACAAGAAAAATGTTAGTGACACAAAAGCAAATCAAATGACACATCAAAAAATTTGTGACAAAACTTTATTTTTGTTGTTACAATTATTTTGAATTGACACAAAAATATATTTAGTTATAGCTAATTGTTGTTACATAAAAATAAACAATATGTGATGGTTCAAATTTTTCTGTCATAAAAATAAGTTCGCTATTAAATAATGTTAATTTTGTGATCATCATCTTAACTTATAACGAATAATATATCATATTTACAACTAACCATTGAGACAAAAAATATTTAAATGTGATAAAAAGAATTTATCATCACAAAACTCTTTTGGTGGAACATAAACAAGATTGTACAATAAAATCGTTATTTTTGTGACGAAAAGTTAATTTGAAACCAAAAAGAGTGTTAATTTCAACCAATTATTGTCACTAAAAGTAACGAATATGTGATAAGAAATTGTGTATCATCACAAAAAAAATTTGAGTTATGACAATATAAAAACGGTGTGACAAAAAAGTTATGAGTTTATGTTTGACTTGGAACAAAAAAATAGTTAGTGAAATGTATATAATTGATTATTCTATATTTATGACAATAAAGTTTTAAATGTCACAAGTGAATTTATAGTGATGATATAAAAGTCATGTAACAAAAAATGATTAGTTTTGTAACAATAAGTTTAACTTGTAACAAACAAATATTGTAACGTTTGGTGGAAAAATTTCTAATATATCAGCGTTACTTTTAAGTATTGGAAAAAAGTTGCAAAGCATAAAAGAGTTAAAGAGTGATATAAGAAAGATGTAGAAACCTATAGACTATTTAAGAAGTTATATGAAAGGTATATGACGAGTATAATAATATTATAATAAAGTTATAGGTCACAATAATAGTTATATGAAATGTACAAGAAAGGTATAAGATATTTATATGGAACCCATAGATAATATAAGATGTAATATAACTTGTTTATGGATGGTAGACATGAAACACTACAAGAAACTGCTCTAATTGTGACAATAATACACATGTCATTAAAATTATTGTCACAAAACAAGGTTTATTGTGACAATAAAAATTTTGTTGACACACACGCTTGGTTTGTAAACTTTTTCAATGTAAAATTGTCACAAATAATAGATGTTTGATTACAACATTTTATATCGTAACTAATAATTTTTTGTGATAACAGAAGTTGTAACAAATATTTGAGAAAACGTGACAATAAAGATATCACCGTCACAAAAATAATTGTGGTGACAACATAAAATTCTGTCACAAGAACTTTCTTATTTTTGTGACAATATTATTGATTTGAAACAAATAATGTTCAGTTACAACTATGAATCGCCACAAAACAGATTGTATCTGTGATGATAAAAAGTTATTGTCATAACAAATATTTTAGTGAAAACATGCAATAAATGTTACAAAACAAATTATTATATATGTGACGATGTTGTTAATTTGAAAATAATATGTTAGTTACAATTAATAATTGTCCCAAAAAGTAATCTTTCGTGACAATAAAATTTTTCCGTCACAAAAACTATTTTTGTGATTGTGAAAATGTTTAAAACAATTATTATGTTGTTGGCAATGATGATAATTTGAAACAAAAAATGTGTCAGAATTGACTAATAGCTTCCACACAAAAATTCAAGTTATGTTGTATTTATGAGTTTTATTAAATAAGTAAGAAGTTCATTTGAAATATATAAGTTGTTTGGAATACTATA
>CAOJBJ013105718.1:0-12666 GCA_948291685.1 Euphorbia celastroides
ATTTTTTTTTCTCGTTGAGGGCTTGGTGTCTCGTTTGGAGGGATTTAAATATATGCCTTGCGAGAAGGGCTTGGTGCCTCGCTTGGAGGACTTATAATCTTGTTTCTCATTAGCTCGGAACCCAACTCTTTAGAGTTGGTGGCTTTTTTGAGTAAAGATGTCATTTCTCAGCTCGGAACCCAAATCTTTAGAGTTGGTGGCTGGTCTTGGTGAATTATTGGTAACTTTCCCTTGAGATTGCCGAAACGAGGTGAAGCTTTTCTCTCTCAGCTCGGAGCCCAACTCTTTAGAGTTGGTGACTAGTCGATGATATGAGATGTGGGGGGTTCCTTCTCTTCCCCCTCTTTATGGCTTTCCTTTTCTTTAGAAAAGATTCTTGGCATGTGATGTATCACATATAATGATAAGATAAATATGCTAAAAGGGTTACTTTTTGTGTGCATATATATAGATGTATGTGTGCATATATATTTTTTGCACTTGTGGTGTCATCTATCATAAGAGGTGTATGAAAGCATACATGTCAATAATGTCTTGTGACTAGCATATATAGGCGTGATCACACATGTTAAAACAAGTGTGTTTTTCTAGCAATTTCCTTATCATGCATAAGTAATTTGGAAAAGATGAGTGCACCTGAATTATTGAATTACAAGGTGTCGTGTATCTCAAGTGATTTTGATCCGCAGTCGTTGTGATAGAAGTAGCTTCCGCTCCGATTAACTATACACTCCCCGACTTTGATGGATTTCACTCATTGGGAGACCTCGTTTGAAGGGTGACTTTGTCCGATAGAGGTTTTCATCTCCATTATCCATGTATATGTTATTCTCCTAAAAAACAATCAAAAAAATTGAACGAGTGTTTGTATACTTGATAGAATGATATTTCATATAAATGATAGTGATACAAGAGATATGTGGTGGCATGTGCTTGTGCCGAGAACTAAGTGTGACGTGTATAATATTTACACTAATTAGATTCTCTTTTAAAGAGATGTGGGGCATCATAAATAGTAGTGGGCTAACAGCATAATATTTTACTTCTATCACCCGTATGGCAAATTTGCCTTGACCCCTCTGTTTCACGCTTATTCCTTTTTTTAGAGCCTGTTTGGTTAAGGATTAGTATTTTCATTTCCCTAAACAGGACATAAATTATCATGAAGCCTCTAATGACAATGTAGATGATGTGTCATCATAAGACAATGTCAAAGGGACACGCCACTAAAGCACTCATAAAAAGGAATTATATTGTAAAAAGCAATCATTAATTTAGGAAAAACCATGTGCTAATGCGGTGCAAGGGGTGTATATTAGTGTTTCATAAGAAACACTTGGTACCTGAAAAATCTGCCTTTTGCAGGGGGATCAGATCCCTAACTTTTCTTACCAGAGCCAGAGCTCTCCCCGCCAACTAGTGCGAGTTTGGTCGGGCTGGGTCCTATCTCTTTGGCTTGTGCTTGTCACCCGACATCATTAATTTCGGCGAGCTGATTGAACTTGGGCCGCATTGATCTCCTTCCTTATGCCTTCGATTTCTCTCTCTGAAGGTTGTACCTCTTCCGGCGACCTGTGTTAGCTCGCCGAAAGCAGCTCGCCGGCTCGTTACTGATGGTAAATCGCCGACTTTCTCAACGGATTTAGCTCAGTGCCCTCGACCTCAGCTCGGTGATCCCGAGTCACTCGACGTCGGCAATCTCAACTTTTTGGTTATCGAGCCCGGCTTTCCGACCTCAGTCCAGGTTCCTCATGAGGGTGGGCACCAACCTCGGAATGTCCGACCTGACCGACGAGCTCAAGGGCGGGACTGATCTCGCGCTTAACTGGGGTTCTCGCTGGCTCTGGTGATTCTCGCTTGATCTAATTTCACTTTTCGATCTTGGCACCGACGAGCTGGCCTGGGACTGGTCTCTCGTTGGGCCTCAGCAATCTTCGCCGAGCTCGACCTCGTCCACAAGTTTGGCATAGGAACTCTGCTTCAAATTTCTCATCATTTTCCTATCGTCGGGGCGGGACCAATAGCAGCTCGTGGCTCTCCTCACCATTCTCAGGACATAAACACGCTTTGGCTCAGGACTGATGGTAGCTCGTGACTCCTCACCGGTCTCAGGTCACCGACGCTTTAGCTCGGGACAGATAGCAGCTCGTGACTCTTCTCATCAACCATACCGACCTCTGCATTAGTGAGATTACCCGAGCCAGTTCTCTCCGGGGAGCTCCCGGCGGGCTTTGGGCTGGTTCTCGAGGTGGCTTCAAGTGAACTGGGTGAGCCAGGGGCTCTCCTCACTAAGTAGACTCACCTCAGCATCATTAAGCTTGCCAGGGGCTTGTGCCTTTCTCAGAGTTTGATTTCATATCACCGAGAGACATGCTATCTTCAGGGGGAAAACTGAGAGAAGCTCGCCGAACTGGAACTGATTGGCAGCCCGTCGGACTTAGCTTGCTGCCTCTTTGGGTCGCCAATTTGCTTTGGGTATAGAGAAATCCATGCTACAAGACTGAAGAACACCGTTAGGAGATGGACCGGTTTTCCGGTGTAGTCTCTCCGACGGTCAAGTTAGAATCATCTGGAGGTGTGACTATAGTGAGTAGAAGAAGTTACCTTATGTGTGTGTATAAGGATGCTTATATAGGTAGGGTTGTGTGTTGCCCTAGTTTGACTGATAGGCTTGGATCCATAGTAAATTGTGTGGGCCACTTGACCTTATATTATATATTGTTATCAACAATGTTAGAGAAAACGTTTTAATCCTTTCAACATTTATACAGTTTAACCATATTGTATAAGAATTATTTTATCAAACTTTAAATGGTTTTAGAGTTTTCCTTTTTTATGATCATATTGTATTTCTAAAAAGTTGTATATTTTAAAAATTTCAAAGTTTTGCTCTAAGATATAATATATTGTCATTGTTTAATTTGAAATTTTTTAAACTAATATAAAATATATTACCCGTTTTCTCGGCATACTTTAAAATTAGAGATCCTAAGTTATCTACTTTCATGAAAAAAAATTAAAACTACATAACAATTTTTGGAAACAAAAAGAACAAAGCACCTTCGTGAACAATTGGCATGTTTTTAAGTTTAACCTATGCATTTATCAATTTGGGTGGAGTCAGATTCGACTTATGTTTGTGCATGCCATTTGAAAACAGATCAGTCGTGGAACTAGCATTCATATATTCCATTTAAAAGAATTTAGTTTTGAGTGAAAAATTTCGTACACTCATTCATGAGAGTGCCGTATATTATATACTAGGGTTTACATGATATTTACAATAATAATCCCTAATACAAATATAGTTACATATTACTCTATCACCTCCCTGCAAGTTGGGTGGGGTTAGGAACCACAACCAATTTGGAGCGCGAAGCATGAAACCGAACCCGGGATAGAGGTTTGGTAAGAATGTCAGCCACTTGATCCTTGGCGGAAATGTATCGAACAACAAGAGCTTTCGAGATGACCCGTTCCCGAACAAAATGAAAATCAAGCTCGAGATGTTTGGTTCGGGAATTAAAAATGGGATTAACCGTAACATAAGTAGCACTCAGGTTATCACACCAGAGGGTCAGCGGGTTGGACAATGGAAAACCAAGTTCAGTTAATAGGAGACCCACCCATGAGAGTTCAGAAGTGGCAGAGGCAATGGCACGATATTCAGCCTCTGTAGAAGAACGGGAGACTTTCCATTATTTCTTGGAGGACCATGAAATGAGATTAGTGCCATGGAAAATTCCAAAACCTGAAGTAGATCGACGATCATCGATATCTCCAGCTCAATCGGAATCCGATAAACCATGGAGTTGAAGTGAAGATTGAAGACAATACTGCAAGTTGTAAGAACTAGTGCCACTCAAATAACACAATATTCGCTTCAACGCTTGCCAATGGACATCAGTAGGTGAATTCATGTACTGTGATACTTTATGAATCGAATAGGCAATATCGGGTCGAGTAACACAGAGATATTGGAGTCCACCCACAAGACTCATGTAATGAGTAGCATCAGGATAAGAAACCAAACCATGTTTAGATAATTTGATGTCAGGAGAGGATGGAGTTGAGAACGGTTTGGCAGCATCTAATCCCGCCTTTTTGAGGAGCTCCAAGATGTATCCCTTCTGGGACAAATATAGTCCTGATGAGGTGCATTGAAATTCAATTCCAAGAAAGCGCTCAACGGGTCCCAAATTTTTAACTGCAAATTTGGACTGAAGAAACTTAATCAGGTCAAAAACAACCAAAGAGTGATTTCCAAGCAACAACAGATCATCGACATAGATTAAGTAAAACAGAACCATGAAACCTCATCGAAGATAATAAAGAGACACATCAACACGAGAACACTGAAATCCATAATCCAGCAAGGCGTGAGTGAGCTTGGAATGCCATATACGTGGGGATTGTTTTAACCCATATAAAGATTTCCTCAAACGATAGACAAAATTCAGATGTGTGGAATCAACAAAACCCACAGGTTGTCTCATGAAAACTAGAGTATCCAAATCACCATGTAAAAACGCACTTGAGACATCCAAATGAGTGATAGACCAGGAATGACTCACCGCTTAAGAAATCAAGAGCCGGATTGTAGTGGGTTTGATGATCAGACTAAAAGTGTCATTAAAATCCATTCCAAGGCGTTGATGAAAGCCCTTAGCCACCAACCGGGCTTTGTAACGATCAAGAGACCCATCCGGTTTAAGTTTGGTCTTATAGACCCATTTACTACCAATGACATTAGAAGCTTGATTCGAGGAACAAGTTCCCAAGGCCCATTATGAATAAGGGCATTATACTCATCAACCATCGCTTGACGCCAATATAAGAACTTGGCAGCTTCAGTATACGACTTTGGGTCAGCAGCAGTTGTAGCTACTGTAAGCACTTTAGGACCCAATTTCCGAGCTTGGGCCCGAGTTACACGGTGAAGTACCAGTGGAGTAGGCTCAGAGACCACGCCAACAACACGTGATGGGCATGACTTAGAGAGATCAATTGCAAGAGAAAGGCTAGGGGAAATTTCAGTGGTCATGGTATGATCGGGTTTGGAAGGAGAATCATTGTGTGTGGTCGACTTAGGAGAAGATTTAGGTGCGGTTTGGGAAGAGGTTTGTGGTGCAACAGTAGAAGATGAGGGACGGCTTGGACCAGCAGAGGAAGGAGATAACGGATGAAACAGAATAGGAGTGTGAACAGTTTTAGGGGAAGGTGGTTTCAGTGGAGGTAAAGTGAGAGGAGGTTGGGTGACTGAGACAGGAACAAGATCAATTGATTGTAGTGTTGGAGAGGGCGGGTCAATAGGTGGGGTTGGATAGTGTGGTGGTGTCGGGTTGGATGGTGGTGGTTGTGGTCCAGGGATGAAAGTAATGGATGGGAAAGTGGTGGCCGGAGGAGACGAGGATTTTGGAATAGTGGAGCGCATCATGTCAGAATAAGGGAACACCTGCTCATAAAAAACAACATGGCGTGAGATATAGAGTTTGTTAGACAAAGGGTCAAAACACCGATACCCTTTATGAACACGACTATAACCTAGAAAAATACAATGACGGGAACGATAATGTAACTTGTGTTTGGTATACGGACACAACCACGGATAACACATGCAACAAAAAACCCGGAGAAGAGTATAATCAGGGGAGACCTTAAAAAGACATGAAAAAGGTGTTTGAGACTCTGGAAGCAGATTCGGCATACGGTTAATCAGGAAAATTGCCGTATCAAAGGCATAAGACCAAAAAGATTGAGGAAGTTGAGCACGATGAAGAAGAGTGAGACCAGTTTTCACAATGTGGCGATGTTTTCTCTCAGCACGCCCATTTTGTTCCGGCGTGTAAGGACAAAAGAGACGATGTTGAATGCCATGAGAAGCAAGATAGCGTTGAATGGGTTTAAATTCAGTGCCCCCATCTGATTGAAAAATTTTAATAAGGCGACCAAAGGATTTTTCAACCAAGAGACGAAACTGTATAAACACATCAAGTGCTTCAGATTTGTGCTGCAAGAAATATATCCAACAATATTTACTAAAATGATCATAAAAAAAGAGATAATAAGAGAAACCATCATGAGATAAAATGGGAGCAGGTCCCCATAAATAAGAACAAATTAAATCCAAAGGTCCAGACACAGTGAATTCAGATAACGAAAAAGGCAATCTATGACTCTTACTAACAAAACAATCCTGACATAACTAATTCTCAGAAGACAAAGAACGATAACTAATATTATTATTTTTCAAAATACTACGAACTATAGTTGAAGACGGATGACCCAAACGTTGGTGCCACATTCCAAGAGAAGTGACATGAGACCGAATTGGAGAAGAGGACGCAAATGAGAGAGTGTAGAGGCCACCTTCATTCCGCCCCCGAAGGATCACTTGTTTGGAATTGAGGTCCTTCACAACAAAATAAGTGTCAAAAAATTCAACAGATACGTCATTAGTATTAGTCAAAGCACTAATCGAAATAAGATTGAAATTTGAAGCAGGAACATGCAAAACTTTATTTAACTCTAAAAGAGTATCAGAGATATTAGACACACCAACATGATGAATAGGTAATTGAGAACCATTACCGAACTGGACTTCTTCAGGAACAGTGTATTCAGAGTGAAAATCAAGGTTCCCTAGGTCTGAGGTGAGATGATGCGTAGCTCCACTATCCATAATCCAGGCTGGATCAACTGGGGTTGTGGTTGTAAATGTTGGAGTCATTCTGGCTTTTAGTAGGAATGACAAGGAATGAACTATCTAAGGGTTTGAAGGAAACAAATCTTTAAAGATAAGAAAAAGAATGAAGTCCTGATCAGAACACCAAGAACCACACGCTCACATATTAGGACGAAGACGGAGTTCTGGAATTAGTAATGAACTTAAAGGATCCAAGTCAGAAAAGGAAATCTAAGAATCCGAAGTTCATAACTAAATAAACTATCCTACTCTCTGAAGAATCAAGGATAAGAATAAGTTCCAGAAGAAAGAGATATCCAAAGATTAACTCGATGGCTCTAACAACCTTAAACTGTCTGGAAGAAAGGAGGAGCTGCTACTCAAAAGTGTAAACGCACCATAAACAATGATGCGAGTTACTATAAGCAGGAAAAGATTGAGAGCAGACTATCAGGTAATATTCAAAGACCTATACAATGCCAAAAGTCAAAGCTCAAGGATCCGGAATCAGCATAACCCCGGATCTAACAATCTTAAGAGAAGCTGTTATTCAAGTAAATAAAAGCACCATGAATAATGGTGTGATTAATTTCAAGCAGAAGAGGATCCCATGCAAGCATCTGAAAAGACCTGGACTCCACACAACTCCAGAAGATAGAGCTTGAAGATCCAGACTCTAAACAACTCTGAATCTGAAAAATCCTCACCATTGACTGATCCTGTACAACACTATGTACCAGAGAAGTCTCAAGCAAACTCCCAAGATGCAAACAATTGTTCTCTACAATTGTAAGAGAAGAAATGCAATGTAAAGAATTAGCTGCTTGATGAAAGAGAAGTAGCAGCAGATTCCAAACAAGCATCAAAGTCCAAGAAGAAAGTAGTAGATAGGATATTAATGTAAGAACATGTAACTATCTATTGTAATGTTTCTTTGTATGTCTTGCTGCTATTATACTTTGTCATATGTAATATGAAATTCATTGATGTTAACTCATTGTTAACAATAGAAGTATAATAGTGGAATCGGGAATACTCATCACAGTCTGCTTCAATCAAATATGAAGCACTTAGGCTAAGATCATGGGGGAGTAGAAATATGATATGACTAGGATTGTGGGGGAGTATGTATGACATATTATTGTTGCTATATGTTTGAACAATTCCCTTAGGATCACGCTTACACCAAAAGAAGGAGCTTGTTGCAAGCTACACACCCAAGCTAGAGATCCGATTTACTTCGAGGAAGATTTGAAGACAAACTAAATCCAAGAAGTCTAAAGTGTAAACTCAAGAACCGGATCGGGAAGTTCCGGAATTCAGCAGAAAGGGAAAGGATCCGGTAATCCACGTGGACAGCAGTGGATTCGATTAGAAAAAGTTCAAACAAGTCCAAAAAGATCAAGCTCAACAGAAGAGCTTTACAACGGTCTTCAAAGTGCAATAAATGCAAGTCTCACAAACTTTTTAACAGTCAGAGAAGAGAGAGGCACTAAAGGACAAAAGCAACATGGTGACAGTGACATAAAGTTACCCAACAGCCAATCACAAAAGCGCGTGAAGCACACCACAAATCCAAGGGTACAAGGAAGATCTGCAAATCATCAGAGATATGTGCAGTCCTACAAACATCTATCTGGTGCACAATTCCCTAAAATCAAACGGACATAAAGTTAAGACTAACCGCTCAATCTACGGTCCGGATGCACCGAAGATAAACTTCTTCAACGAACAAGATTGATTCTTCTCCAACGGTCATCAACGGTAACAAAGCTCAGGACCAACCTATAAATAGAAGATAAGGAGAACCGAAGAAGATGTTGGTTGTATCTAGATTGGTTAACATTGTTATATCTACCAACAGATCAGCAACCTTGCAAATCCATCAGCTACATAGAGCAATGTAATAGAAATAGGATTTAACAAAAACACTTGAGAGAACAATCAAATGTAAAATATCTGTTAGAGATAAATTTGTGAGAAGCACAAATGTAATGTTCATCAATCAAAGTGGATTGACTGAACAGAGACTTAGCTCTAGGATCCGGTGAGAGATCTGGAGTGGTATATCCCATGAAGAAAAGGACTCAGATGATCTTGGGATAAGATACGTGGTATATCCTACTTCTGGATAGTACAACTTCTAGAGGACTTAGCTGAACTTGGGATAAGTTCAGTGGTATATCCTGAAGGGAAGGATACTGTTTCCAGTAACAACCAAAAGCTGGTTTTTCTGCTCGTAAAGAAAAACATTGTAACGACTTATCTTCTGCCCGTAAAGAAGATCACTAGTGGATTAAAGTTCAGCAGAAGTTCTGGGGACTGGAGTAGCCGAGGCCGAACCAGGATAAATCATGCGAGCAATTTAATTTTCATAAGTTCATATCAATTGCCTTGCATCCGGAACCTCGCATATTCCGGAATTGAAGAAAATTTTAAATTGCAATATATTTCCGTAAAAATGGTTATTCACCCCCTTTGACCCATTTGCTCAACCGCTAGAGGTCCAACAGAGTTATTGCATAGAAGACCAAACTTCACCTGCAGTTGTCTTTATTTTTCAAGAACAAGCTAATAATGCAATAAACCATTCTCTCCATATCTCCATTGACAACTAATATGTTGAAAGCCAACCCACAATTATGGAAACCAGTCTTGTACACAAGAAAAATCAAGGTATTTAAAGCTTTTATACCCATGAGAAACACCCCTGTCTATAAACAAATTCAGGCACCAAAAAACACAAACAAATTCAAACTATATGACTATAAACTCCAACCAAACAAACAAAAAGGGAAACCTATAGGCACTATTAACATTCTTTCTTTACAAAATCCTACTGCAGTTTGTTATTTCAGCAAAAAATCTTCAGCATAATCCCCACTTGCAAGAAGATTGAAAGGTCTCGTACCTAATGTGTCTTTTAAGATTGTTATTTGACCTTCCTTCAGAAGTATGTCTTCATCTAGTGCCTCTATCTTCTTCTTCAACATGCCTATCTCCGAATTCAACAGCATGTTTTCCTCGTTCACTTGATTCACTTTCTCCAACATCAAATCTCTCTCCCCTGAAACTTTGGGTAGAATCCCCCGTGTAAGCGTTAGTTCCTTCATACAATCCTCCAGCTCGTTTTGAACCCGATTCAAGTTCTCATCTTTCTTCTGCATCTGTTAGGCATACTCACTTTAGTCAACTGCTATAAACAAACATATGGAAATGAACATCAAAAGAGAAAGTTGTCACAAATCTTTCAATTCTCAAATCACAAAAGAATAGAGGAAATCACATTTTTGATACAATATCTTAGTTGAATTATATTATCTATTATGAGCAATCAATTCTGTTGAATTGTATATCTATGCACATGAAAATCTGAACAAGATGGAAATGTATTTCCTAGATATTTGGATGGAAATTGATGAAGAACCAATATCAATAATAGTTTTTATTGTTGTTGGATAAAAATATAAATGATGTTGAATTACCTGAAGCTCATAATCCTTCAATTTGTGGCTAGCATGGGAAAAGTTGTCCATTGCGTTCTGAACTTCACAGCGAAGAATGTTGTTTCCTCTCATTGCAGCTGCCAGCTCAGCTTGCAACTGTTCAACTTCTGACTCTATAGAGTATACCTTCTCTCTCAATAAGCTAGCAACCAGTGTTTCTGCCCTTAGCTGATATCTTAAGGTGTCCTGAAACAAAATGAAAACAAGCAATTTAGACACAGCTAGTTCACAACCAGGAAATAAAAAAACTTATATCATATATGAGTTTGTTTGTGTTTATATACATGTACTATTAGTCTATTACTGAAATAGATTATTGTATACCTCTGAAGTCAGGTCATTTAATTTCTCTGACCCCTCCCCAGTAGCAAGATTGGACTTCTCCTGCAACACAGAAGATACTGTCTGCAAACTCCTTGCTAAGTTTTCTAATCCACGCTTGAAGCCTTGAACTTTTACATCAGCTTCAACTAGAAACTGCCCATCTAGTCCATTCCTTTTAGCTTTTGTACCCTGTTTAGATGCTGACAAATGGCTGGCTTCCTCTTTTTTGATGAAATCCAACAACTGTGAGCATAGATGAGTGCTCTCCTTGAGCATTGGCAGCCCTTGATTTTGCAGGTGGCATATACGAGACCATATTTCTTTATCTATCTTAAAGGTTAAAGCACCATTTTCTTCCCCGCACCCCTTTAAGCGATTCAACAAGCAAATGTTTTCATGGCGAAGTGAATCAATTTCTATCCTCTGAGATTCAATCTTCCTTCTCAACGACAATTCTATACCGGTCAGCCTCATATGCTCCATCTGAAATTTCTGCATGTTCTTATTAGACTTGTCAGCTGTTTGTTTCTCAATTTCCTCACTAAATGCTGCTCGCAATCCATCTATTGTTTTCTCTTGTTCACTGCACGTTCTTAGCAATCTAGAAACAGTTTTTTGTAACTCCTTGCACTCTTCATCCTTCTCTTTGATATTCCTCTTGAAGCAATTGAGATTCTCTTCTGCCTCTGAGTACTTCTTCTCTATATCAGAAAGTTTTTCTCTCAAACCAACATTTTCCTTGCTGAATTCATCCACCCTTAGAGTAAGCTGGCTAACTTGTTGCTCATAGTATGTCATCACAGTTCTTCTTTCTGTTTCCCTCTCACTTAAAGCGGATACTTCCCTCTGAAGGGAGACATTTTGCTCTGCAAGCTCTCTAACCCGATCGCGAAGCCTTTGTTCTTCCAATTTGTACTTATTAAGCTTCAATGACCAATCACTTGACCTTCTATCCAACTCTTTCTCCAGTGCTGACTGTAACCCACCCTTTTCCTTGCCTAACCTTCGGATCTGTGACTCTAAATCTGACTTAACCAGGTTAAGTTCCTCTTTTGAACTCTCCCGCTCAGATATTCTAGACATTAGAAGACCCGAAACCTCAACTGCCAAGCTCAACTTCTCCTCCATTAATTGCTTGATGGTTCGCATCAGTGATGGGAAATCAAATCCACCGTCTCGAAGGAAAGAGTCTTGTTCAAGTTCTTCAGAGAGAAGCAAGACCCTCTCCTCTGCCTCTTTATATCTTTTCTGTAACTCCAGAGTGGCTGCATCTTCCTTCTGAACAGAGTTCATATCCTCAAAGTTAAAGCATCTTTCAGTCTGAGAAACCAAGTAATCATCTCCGTGATATTTCTCCATAGTTTCATGAGCTTTCTCCAATGAGCAACTCTTTCGGCGGGGAACATCTAAATTTGGATCAAAGCAATCATTCTGCCTATCACCATAGATATCTTCAATTGTGATTGGAACATCATGATTCAAGCTTGATTTATTCAAAGAATGAGTTTGAGAAAGCCTCTCAACGACATTTCTTGCAAGTCTGCGTGGAGATTCGGGATCAAATTCTTTCTCCCCCCAATCTCTGGAAGCAGAGTAAAGGCGGGACCCTTTAGATTCTCTGAAAGACTGGGATTTGGGCCTATCCTTCATACCATCTGTTGGAGATCTCGGGGCAATATATTGAACTCGTGGAGGACGTCTTCCACCACAATTTCCATTTCCAGCAGCATTTCTTTGGAGGGCAATGCTTTTGGGCCTAATTTGCTGCTCTCCATCGATATAGAGATCAAGAACTTTAGTTGAGGCATCGCTTGACGAAGAACTTCCTGATGAATCGTGATGGGAATTAGAATAACCGGGTCTATCTAGTTCACGTGCATTTTGAGTGGCTTCCAGTTCAAATCGTTTTGCTCTGACTGGCCTTTCAGGGGTAAGAGCCCGCCTCCTAACACGAAGCAAAAGAACAATAATCAATATCAAGCAGTATAAGTAAATTGGCATAAATACAACATGACACCAAGAAATTTTCTTTTAATTATAAGTAAACTGGCTTAGTACTTAATTTACATGAGCCTCACCTAGGTTCATATTGTTGAGCAACACTACCAATACTGCTGCAAGGAGATCTACTCTGATCCAATTCATCATCAA
>CAOJBJ013107445.1:0-14792 GCA_948291685.1 Euphorbia celastroides
TGTTAGATGTATAGGATTACAAGTTAGTTACATGGGTTAGTTGTATAAATAGGTTCATTAGGATGTAAATCAAACTAATTCAATTCAATGTGATTTTTGGTTGAATTCATCTCTCTCTCTCTCTCTCTCTCTCTCTCTGGGTCTTGAACCCGTTTATGCCTTCAATGGCTTTTATGGCCTTTGTGCCGATTATTGATTTCTCTGATGGAAATCTCAACACTTACAACTCTAACAGAATGGAAGGGGAAGGCATTTCCTTCCAGTAGAGGATGCAGCTTTTATCGGTTACAGGTCATCGACGGCACAAGACAAATTGTGCAAGTCACTATTCTGCTTCTGTCATATACAAATGGTCTATGCTTTCGGCTTGATGATTTAGGCTCGAAACTGAATAGCCAACTGATCTGAATTGAGCTGGTCGAATAAGTATTTACTAAAGTGAACATTGAATAGTTATTTGAACTATTTTGCTTAATGGTGGTGAACGGGGACAGTGATTTGATGCTGTGTTCTGCAAGTATACAAACCTTCGAGTTTTAATTGAATGCGTGCTTTGAAAACAGTTATGGAAGGGATAGTGTTGAGCCTGCAATCAAACCAGGAGAGGCAGCTTTGGTACGTGTAGTTTTCTATCTTTCCATCGTATTGAATTTCAATTTTAGATGTTCAATTTATTTTATGTTGTGAATTATGTGGATAATAATGAATTGAATCGATTTGAATTTCATAAAAAATACACATTCTACGTGTCCTCTTATAAATGGTGAAAACTTTTGTCGATATCATCAAATCAAGAAAATTTATGTTGATATTATCAAATAAAGTTATATGTGATGTTCTAATTATTTGATGATAACAGAATATTATAAGGGGCGTGGTTTGGTTACTGGAACGGTTTCCCCAGCTTCAAGATCAGTTGTAGCTCGATTTCACTGTACAAATGTGTACTATATTGATAAGATATGTTTGATGAGTTGTTATTTAGTTACGTTGTTTTCATTAATGCAAACCCGCTTAAATTCGATGTAAAATTATAATTATATGAAATAAAAAAATTATATAGGGCTAAACAGAGATTAAGTTGGAAAGAATAAGGCTTTTGCCATTTGTAATTGAGTTCTATTTGCTAAGCTTGTGAAGTTCATCATTGACATGATTGATTCATTTCACTAGTTTGCTTCAGCCTTTGTAAATATATGGAAACTCCAATTTGAAAATATCAATTGCCTCTTTCCACTTTAACTTGTACCCGAAATTCCCTCAACTTGGCAAAGTTTATTCAGGGGCTACTACCCAACTTAGTAAAGTGTATGTAGGAGCTACCTTAACTTTTTTATAAAAAAAGAGAGCCGCCGCATACTGACCATCCTATTTGTGCAGAATACGAGGCCTTATAAACATACTTACACGTACACTATGCACAAAAGGCAATTTCATGTATTGAGCGGTTTGTTCAACAATGAACTTTAGCATGACGGGATTATAAGTTCACTTTTACCAAGTTGAGATGATTTGTTGGATGCACGTTTGAGAAGTGAAAGTTGAAAGATGCAATTGGTCAAAAATTCCACATTAGGTGGCTTTAAAGGTATCAAGCCTACATTTCAATCATATTATATACCGCCATTTTGTCAAGTATGTCAATACTCCTAGTTTTACCTTAGTACACAATCTTATTAAGTAATTAATTGATTAGATCTTAAAATAGAATTTTAAAATTAGGTTTAGATTGCAAAAAGACCTAATACTCGAAAATAGAATCGCTTGGAATTATTTTTCATTAAAGTTGAGGTTGAAAGCGATGCATGGTTAAGGATGGTTGCAATAACTAAAACAATGAAAGGAGATAAGGAGATCAGAGTCGGTGCCGTGAACTGGGACAGAAAGAGCATAATTGAATATGGACCGAGTATTGATTTGAGCTTAAATGTTGAGGATTCACTGCAACACAGTTACACATAAACTTCATACATCGAACAAATTTTGAATGAAACATGTTCTTATTAGGTGTTAATCATTTGGACAAAAAGCTTTTTTAAAGAATCTAGTAGTTGTGAGGGCTCGGGGTTTTGAAATGGATACTTGGATCCGAGGTTTTCCGGTTTAGCGATTATGGTTCGGTGTAAACTTGAGAAAAATTGTTTGAATGTAATATTTGAAAATGTTTAGGGAGTCGCCCCCCGAGTTATCTCGGGAAAATAAAATGATACTATTTTAACCCTCAAAAATAGATATCAATTAGAGAAATGGGTTCGTCAATGAGAGCTACTTAATCGGTTTGATCTTAGCTTTAATCGATTTTCAAGTTTAAATTAAAAATGTTATCGATCTAATCTCGTTTTATATGCCTTTATTAAAGTCTGAGTTATTATTTAAGACATTTTATCAAACAAACATGCAATTAAAATGGTGATTTACCATAACCATGCATCGAATCCATTTCGGGTTAAGGATTATCAACATAAACATCCAATATACAAATAAGTGAAAGAAAAGTAAATTTTAGTGGTTAGTTGTTAGTGATTCCACTATATTTTTTGTTAGTTTACATATTACATCATTTATACATTCTGAAACAGTAACAAAATGAGAATAAAAATGAATCTATGGCTTTTTCGGATTCATAAGAACCAAAGAACCGAAGTTCATGCCATTTTACCCCCACTGATTCCAACTAAATCATGTCCCGAGGGACTAACGAACATTCTGGAACTGACTGTACGCTCGCCGAAACCACTGGAGCATTGAAGGGGGCTTGCCGAAACCATCTGGGTTTCTCAGGAAGCGTGTCGATTTGATGCCAACAAGAATGGTCTCGGCAAGCTACTGGGGGATTCGGCAAAATCCCCAACCTGCAGATCCTCGACCAAAAATTTGATAAAAATGATTTCTGAAGCCAGAAATCAATAGAAATCAACACTAGAACACTTAAAATCAACATTTAAACCTCTTAAACCTTTAAACAACTCAGAAAATAGAGGAAAATCCGAAGAACATTCAAAGGAATTATATAACTAAAATGAGTTAAAACTCAAGGAAAACGAGTTCAAAATCAGAAAACCCGAGGATAAAAAATGTTTAAGACAGAAAAAAAGAAGAAAATGCCGCAAACACCGATCAGAAAACAAACTTGTCGATTCCAGCTATGGGTGTCGAAACCATTGGGAGGCGTGCCGAATCGGCAACAGAGCCTCGGTTTCGACAAGGCTGAGGAAAGCCCAACTGGAATCGGCGAGCTGAGAATCGGAAGCAGAGAGCTTCCAGAAGCCGAGAAACACCAAAAGAAATAGAAAAAAACAAAGCAGAAATAAGAAAATCACAGGAACGGAAGCCAAATGATGTTCATTGGGTTTTTTACCTAAAAGTTTTTTATTCTCAATGGTGGAATGTTGCTATTTTAGTGTCAATTTCAGCAGAATATTTTTAGGGTTTCCAAAATCCTCCTCCCTTCTTAGAAATAAGGGGTTTATAAAGGAAAATGGAGGGTTAGGATAGGTTTAAGAGAGTTTAGGTGGACTAATCCTAAGGGTGCTACTTGTCACCTTCTCATGTCTTTCCTCGATCCCTAAGAGATGCCAAATTAGTTGCAATTTTATTGGATTTGGGTCTTATGGGCTTTATTTCCTATAGGCTTATGTCTTATGAAAGACTTAAGAGTTTATGGAAAGTTATAGGAAATTATACCATTTTTTAGGTCTTTTTTAGGGATTTAATTTTAATACTAATAATTATTCTAGGAATTAATTAGCATTTTTAGGTCTCTAAAGCCTTCCTAATCAATTCAGGCATAATCTCGGGTTAGGGACTTCGGTTCTCGGTTTGTGGGCTTTTTCCGGGCTTTGGCCATTTTTGGATATCGGAAAAGGCTTAAAACAAGACTAAAGGTCTCCTAAGGTTTTGGGGGTAGCTTTGGGGTTTTTTAGGGTTATTTTGGTGAGAAAAAGTTGTCTTGGTTAGGTTCAGGGTTATTGAGAATCAAATTTAACTCGAAGGCATAACCAAGCTTTGATCTTCAGAGGAAAATTCCTCGAAGTCATCAAAGAGACAAGTCATCATCACCTCGCGGCCAGGGACAAAAAATCCCGTGCTCACAAGCGGCTGCCTCCCTATTAGCTAGAATTATAAGCCACCGCTATTATACTTTCCCTCTCACAGATAAAATGGAAGCCACCTCCCTCGTTCCGTTTATGTGCGAATCCGCAACCTCCTTCCCGTTCTCTGTTTATTTCTGCCCTCAATATATTTAAAACTAGGTCATTCTGTTTTTGTAATTTTAGGGTTAAAGAACGGTTTAGGGTTAAAACAACGTCACTTTAATAAGTAATATAATTGGTTCGGTTTCATCTCCAACAAAACGACATCACATTCTCATTTTCAACAGCTGATGCCCACTACACTCTGTCATTCTCGATTACATCTATAAACTTCACTTCTTATTAGATTGAAATTTTATTGGAAAATCAACACTGGTATACAAAACACCGGGTATTTAATACCTTCCCCCATTCCAACAAACACTCATTGTACCTTTTTTCAATCTGGTGATTTCTATGCCTTAGGCTTGTTGTATCGATAAACAGTGTCGGAGCCAGGTTTTTCGGTTCGGAGGGGCACTTGGATAAAGCAAATCGATAACACTAGGCAAAAGATTAAAAAGGCTCAAATGCATTTATCAATAAAATAGCAAATATTATTATATTTTAATGATATTTATCCCAATTTATAAATTATATATATTTTATACAATATTCAATATTAGTATCTAATTTTTATCAACTAAACCTGAATTATAACAACAAAAAAGAAAGGAAAATTAAGTAAATGAATAAAACAATTCAACGCAATCAAGAAATTCATTCTATCAATAACGAAATGTTAAAACAAAAAATTAAGACATAGTAACAGATATTTTATATTAAAAACACAATATAAAAGGAACACTGGGAGAGAGTACCTAAAAACTATAAAAAAATCTGTAACATTTAATGGTGTCATCTTTATACCATTTTTTTTAAATTCTTTTACATTTCCCAACCCTTTCTTCTCTTTCCTCTTCCTTTTTTCATCCTCAATTTGTATACATATCAAGCTTTTTCGGCAGCTTACCGACAGGACACTTTTGCTGCTGAACTTCACGCTCAGGTGTAGAAAAATGAGTTTTCCATAGGCCGGAGGGGCACTACCCCTCTCTCTCCCCCCTTCCCTCCGCCCCTGTTGATAAATATGCACTTTTTGTACCACGAATGTGTTGGGTGAACTTGAATAATAATGAAACTTTTTTAGAACTTCCACACTTGGATGAACTTTCTATTTTCTGGGTAATACACAATTCCAAGTTGATTTTGCTTCTTAATCAAAAAGTGTTTTGGGAAACCCAAGTTAGATTACTCTGTGATCCAAAGTGTATAGTCTTATTGTGGGGTTTGTTCGCATTTCACCTGTAATACTTATTTACTAGAGTTTTGATGTCTCCGATGAAAATTTCGGGTTTTGTTTGCCTTTTTAAACAAATCAATCTTAGCATGTCCTCCTACATCTATAACCAAATTAATATTTTTTGGCAAACTATAAATAGATGTGCTCCAAGTTTTAATGGTGTATGTCTCATGCTTGGACTGGTTGCAACCTTTCAGAGTGAAACAAATGCCACTTGTGCAATATCAGCCAAGCATTATATGTGAACTTTTTCACTGAAATTTTTATTACAATTCGCCCCTTCTTTTGTGGGATACTGGTTCCGTCACTGTATAAGACTACAACACTACATTAGTGTAGTTAGGCCCGGCTCTTGACCGGTATATCTAGTGCGACCGCACAGGGCCTCAAAATGGTGAAGGGCCCCATATTTTCCGGAAATCGGTGATAGAAATTTGAGTTTTATTAGTTGCAGATGGGGAGCTTGAAAAGTTCGCAACAATGAGGAAGAAGACGCGTGCATTTTTTTTAATTAATGAGGGATAATAAAACTAGGTCGTTTGGGGCGTTAATTAAGTGAGAATTACACATGTTACCTTTTTTTTTTATCATGTTACCTAAAACAACTTATTTTCATTAATACCACCTATAAATACTATAACTAATTCCCCCAGTTCATATGTACTAGAGAGCGGCAAAAGATCTCACCGTGTTAGAGCTGATGGAGCACATGGAGCCGTCGCCTATTTAGTTTGTCTCTATTTGCCGCATCGTTCCTCTTGAACGTTTTTTACTGATCGTTCTCAAATTCTTTCATCTATTAACATTTCCTATTAGCTTTTTGTGGAATTTAATGGTTCATAGTTTTTGGCTTCTTTCGTTGGAGAAAACAACAAGACTTAGGGAACCTAAAGTAAAATAAAAAGTGGAGACAAGCTTTGTGACAAGTTTACGATGAGTCTAATTGATTTCCCTCTGCCTCCTTCTCTTCTATTCAATGTTAATATCGATTCGTTCATATCTGTTCAGGTCTTGCTTTATTTCAAATTGATTGCCATTGTTGTTGTTTCTTTTCTTCTTTCCTTTATTCTTGCTTTTTTGTACAGATCCATTCACCACCGATTTCTCTTCTTTCGTTGTTCATGCCAGCGTCGATGTCCATGGAGCTAATTCATCTTCCGATAAGCAAAAGGAGGAAGTCAATGATATTGTGGCATGCTCATTTGAATGATGTCTCTAATGTTTGGAACCTTCAAAGGAATGCACACAAGGTGTTTGATAAAATGCTTATTTAGTATGTAAGAGATATATTGCATATGTGTTGCATATGTGTGACATATATACTGGGCCTAATGCATCGGGACCTCCCTGAAGTTGTCCCGGATTGTCCCTTGCCCCCTTGAACTTTCAAGTGTGCCTCTCGCCCCCCCAGAACTTGTTCATAAGAGCCTCTCACCCCCTAAACTTGTCAAAAAAGTGTCTTTAAGTCGAGGAATTCCACATGTCAATCCAATTAGAAGTTGACACGTGGCATTTAAGGGACAAAGTGGTATATTTTTGTAAGTTGATGAGGGCTAATAGGTGCATTTTTGCAAGTTCAGGGGGCGAGAGGCTCACTTGAATGTTCAAGGAGGCGAGGGGCAATTTGGGACAACTTTAGGGGGGTCCCGATGCATTAGGCCTATTATAAATTATCAAAATGTAACATATGTATTACTTATGTATTGTATATGTAATGAGTTTGTAAAGTTGTTTTTTTTATCAAATCAGTTCGAGATTTTTATGTAAGGGATATGTATTGTATATGTAACACATATGATTTATCGTATATGTAATGGATTTTGTAAAATTATTCTTGTTATCAAAATCAGTTCGGAATTATGTGTGACATATGTATTACATATGTACTGTATATATAATGAGTTTGTAAAGTTGCTTTTCTTATGAAATTAGTTCAGGAATTTTATGTAAGAGATATGTATTGTGTATGTAATACATATGTAAAGCTACGCAAATTCGATATGTGGCATATGTATGACATATGTATTATATTTGCATGTTACAGCGAAAATAATAACAGTTTTTTTTCTGTAGGTATTATGTATGACAAATGTGTTACGTGTGTGTGAATATCGTACTCAATGTAATTATTTTGTTTTTTTGGATGCTTGGTGGTGTTTTGTTTAATTATCTCATAATGGACTTACATTTATATTTAAAGAAAACCCTTATTCTTCACCACCCGAGCGTGGACTCGAACCTGAGACATCTAAGATGTTTGGTGGTGTTAGTTTAGCTTGTTTTGCTATTGTTTATAATTAGTTTGTTTGACTGGACATTTTATATTTCTTAATGGTTTTTCTGATCATACCATGTAAGTTTCCCATATGTAAAGTTCTCCACAAATTTTCCAACATATATCATCTCATTTACAGAATGTGATTCTCGACAGTTGGGGTTCCAACTGTAGTAAAAAAGTAAAAGTTTTTGGGCACTTGATGAAATATGGTGGAGGGCTCAGATTAAGTTTAACCAATATCCACGTTTTTTTATTTCCAAACTAAAAGTTAACTCTGTCAATTAACACAACAGTCTCTCCAAATTCCGTCAACCTTCCTTTCTCTGGCTTTTTCCGATATCGATTAGAGCTCATTCTTTTTCATCCTATCGATTTCACTCCAACTAAAAAATTTTACCCAATTTTTTTCTCCGACTTTCAATTAGTTTTTGGCAGGATTACTATTCATTTTAGATATTCCCTAATGGATGAATCCAATCGTTCATTTTTGTTGTCTCCATCAGTTGAAAGGTAAAAATATAGTTGAATTTTTTTTTACAATTGAGTTATATTTAAAAATGTATTTATGAATTGATATACGTTTTATGCTTGTCTTGTTGTTATGTCTAGGATAGAATTTTATTAGCTATCAACGATGATTTCATGGACAATATGAACTTCTAATTGACAGTTGAGAATAGAAATATGAACATGATATGCTTTTCTACGATGAAACTACATACTCCGGTCACTATAATAAACTAATAATTATGCATACTCTTATTGTAATTGCTAATTATCAACTATACTGTGATTTTTAATATAGAAAACTAATGATTTTAATTACCTTTTATGCAGTAATTTACGAGCTGAAGACTATTGGATTCCAAAAGTTGGTTTGGAGTTTGACAATGTTGAAGATACATGCATGGAACTTTTGGATGAAGTATGGTGCATAAATGGGATTTGGTGTTAGCAAGCTTTGGCTTAATTCAAAAAAGAGTGATAAGAAGGTATCATCGGCTAGATTTGTATGTAACAAGGAGGGTTCTCGAAAAAAAGACAAGAGGGATCCATAACAAAATACGGTCGACCTGAGACTGGAACTAATTGTCTTGTCCGTATGTGGATTGTATATACAAAAGAAACAGGAAAATACAAAGCGCACGATTTTGTTGATCAACATAACCATCAATTTCACATTCCGGAAACTATTCACATGATATCATCTCACAAGAAAATATTAGAAGTGCAAGCTGTTGAAATTGACATGGGTTTTGTGTAAGGAGTGAAGTCAAAAGCATCTTATGAGCTAATGAGTAAGCATTATAGTGGAAGAGCAAGTATTGGCTACACTTTAGAAGACCAAAAAAATTATCTTCGAACTAAACGCCAGAAAAACATGAAATATGGAGAAGCAGACAGTGTATTGAAATATTTTCAACAAAAATTGATAGATAATCCCTCTTTTTATTCAGTTGTGCAATTAGATAATGAATAGAAAATTACCAGTATATTTTGAGCAGATGCTAAAATGCTTATTGATTATGCTTATTTTGGTGATGTGGTAACTTTTGATGAAACACATAGGAGAAATAAGGAGTTTATGCCATTGGGAGTTTTTGTTGGCTTAAATGACAAATAAGGAGTTTAGGACAAATAAGGAAACTAGTGAATCTTTTAGGACAAATCTTTTATATGACGAAACTAGTGAATCTTTTGAGTGGTTGTTTAGGACATTTTTGGAGGCTCAAAAAGAAAAGAAGCCAAAATGTATTTTCACTTATCAAGATCATGCAATGGCGCGTTCACTACTAACAGTGATGCCGGTACATATCATGGGTTGTGTACTTGGCATATAATGCAAAATGCGATAAAAAATTTGGAGAACTTGTCTTGAAGGATGGATCCAATCTTCTTATGGACTTTAAAGCGTACATGTATGAGTAGGAAGAAGAAGAGGTGTTTGAAGCGGAATGGAAGCATATGATTTATGGATATCAGGTTGAAGGAAATTCTTGGTTGAGTAAGATTTATGAAGTTAAAGAAAAATGGGCAAAATGCTACATGAAAAATGTGTGTACTTTGGGAGTGAGAAGCTCACAACTTAGTGAAAGTTTAAATGGAGATTGGAGGATTACTTGAGATCAGATTTGGACATTGTTCAATTTTTCAATCATTTCGAACGTGTTGTTGATGACAAGCTATACAAGGAATTAAAGGCGAAGTATAGTTCTAGGCAAAAATTACCACAATTGAGAATGATCAAATCTCCTTTACTACTACAAGCAAGTAAAATTTACACTCCAGCAATATTCAAATCATTTTAGGAAGAGTATGATTGGTCATTAATAGCTGTAATTAAAGGTTGAATAGAAAGCCAACAACTGAATGAGTATTTGCTGGGAAATTTCGACCATGATGAGGTGTACAAAGTGCTTGGCATTCCTTCTAAGAAGATAGTTTCATGTGACTGCAATAAGTTTAAGGTATATGAGTTTCTATGTTGTCATGCTTTAAAAGTTTTAGATGTCATGGATATGAAATTGATTCCAAATCAATATATTGTAAAGAGGTGGACAAGAGTTGCAAGAAATGAGACTATAGAAGATGTTAATGGGAGAACTATGTGTGCTGATATGAAGTTAGATAGCACTAGACGCTATAGACTTCTTTGCTTGAAAATAGTGAAGTTAGCATCTCGTACAACGGGTGGTAGCTCAGTTGGTAGAGCGGAGCTGCAGGTGATCTGATGGTCACGGGTTCGAACCCCACCACCTGCTGGGAGACTTTAAGCCTTAATCCGCAACCCGGTCGAGCAGGTTTAGTCGGATCCCGCCAAAGGTGGGTTCGGAATACCAGTGGTTATTACCCTAAGGTAAAGATAGTCTATACTCTATATTTTTATGAAAATTGCATCAATGATGTTTAACATTTTAGGTTGGAGTTGAGGGATCAATGCAAAAATGGTGGATCATTGTATATTTTTGGCTCGCTCAATAATAGTTACAATCCCAACTTTAGTGAACTCTTAATGGTAATGACAATTTGTTTCTCTATTTTTATGTTTCAGTAACCTCACAATTGTAAGAATTAATAAATCTAATGTAAAATATGTGGTTTTGTTGTTACAAGCAATGGACACTGATACAGCTTCAGTTCATATGCAATGGAATGGTCATTGAATGTCTTGATTTTTTCTTAATTATTTGTGAATGAACTTCAGCTTAGGAATCAATTTTATGAAGCTAAGATAGTTAAATCTTATATGTTTAGATGTGACATCTTTTGGTTTGTATTTTTGGGGTTTTAATGCTGCTGCTACTAATGTTTCATATTCTTACTTAAATATAAAATTTGGTCAAACTTTTTTTGAAATGATTTTGCTCTTTTGTCAGCTTCAGTTCAATATTTGTTGTAAGAGATATTTCCCTTGAGTTGTATCTGCTATTGAGATAAAAAAATGAGAGCTTGTTGCTCATCTTGCTGATGGATGATAGTACTTTAAAACTAGCACCAATCATAGCAACCCTCAACTCATGTATGTTCCTGCACATAACTTATCAATTCACAGACCCAAGCATGCCAAACAAAAATTACTTTTCAATTGCAATGGAATAGCTTATCATTTCACAGACCTAAGAATGCCAAATAAAAATTACTCTTCAATTGCAATGGAATAACTTATGAATTCACAGACTCAAACATGCCAAACAAAAATTACTCTTCAAAGTGCTTGGTAGTTTGAAAAGAGCATAAACTAAAATTTCGGGAGAGAACAAAGGAACTTTGCAAATTGAAAGCTGGTGTCCTTCTGCAATTATATTCGCAAATCTGAAGATGGAATGAGAAACAAAGAGCTAAAATCGAAAGGAGATATTAGCGAAGATGGAGTGAGAATTGAAATTGGAGAGACCAAGGGCGTTAAGTTTCAGAGAAGAAGTGTTAGTTAACAACGTTTAGTTTCTGATTGGAATTAAAAAACGTAATTTTAGTTAAACTTAATCTGAGCCCTCCATATTTCATCAAGGGTCCAAAAGCTTTGAACTTTTCTCTACAGCGACCGTAGAGAATCTCATTCCCACATTTACTACTACTATATATATCTATCCTAAATTTTATTTTTTACCATTCTTCATTGTATCCTATATTCTAATTTCCATAAGTTAGCATTCTGCTCTCCAATCTGTGGTTCATTATTCAATTATTATTGCAAATTTTGTCATTTCTTTCCTAAATTATCAATCAATTTTAATTACGTGAAGAGAAATTCAAGCCTTTTCTTCAATATTCCCATACACATTACATATGTATACTTTAATTCTTTTTTATATATTTTTTTATCTTATTTCAAAACTTTAACAATTTGTTTCCTATCGTTTTGTTTTATAATTTCAATCAAAGTTTGAATTATTAAATTTTGTAATGTTACTGTAAAATTGTTCTTCGAAATGAAGGAGACATCTCAAACTTGGGAGCTTCACTGAAAATCAGGTTATATTGTTCTTTCTCTTTTCTTGTTGTTATATTGTAATCATGTTTAGAAAACACAAATCAGGGTGGGAAAAGTGTAAAAAGAAAAAAAAAACTAACTCAATCCCAAAGAGGGGCACTTGCTAAATTTGTAATAAAAGAACGCCAAGTGGTGCATGAAAATAAAAATAAATCAAATGAGGGTGTTTGTGATGTTGATATCGTGAATGTTAATGCTTGTGATTTTGACGATGATATGCATTTGAATATTTCAGCGGATGATGCAAATGGAAATCAAACTAATACCAGTTATAATGTTTCTAGAGATGACACTGCCATATGTGATGCTTTGGATGATTCTAATTTTAGTGTTGATCGAAATTTTGAAATCGGTACCTTCTTCGCCGGAATATTTGGCCCCGACGATAATGATTGCCGCCGCCTGCATTTTCAAGCCTGTGAATTCAACCTCTGCAATTCCTTTTTCTATTTTGTTTCTTTTGCCCTAATACTCGCTCAAACGATATCCTTTGGTTTCAATTCATTAAATGCAAAACGACACCACTTTTGTAACTCTTTTCTATTGCATTTGTACTGTTTCCTAAATAGCGTACCAATACCCTTTATTTGAGAATTTCTTTTGTTTTTACTCTTTACATTGGATTTTGTGAATTGGTAAATAATTCGTTTGCAGTGGACTTTTCAAATGAGTTGTTCTAGCATGAAGTACTAACTCCTAGTTACATTAAATTTAAAATTTTTTCCTTATCATGTTTGATTGAACTTCATGTTTTGAAATATACAAGTTAATGCTAGTTTTGCTTCTCAAAGTGTATAATAATTTCTTTTCATGTCTTATTTCACATGCTATTCTAGAATGTTACATTATCAAGTATTGGTAACATTTGTTTCCAATTTAAACAATCATCTTATGACATCTATTGCAAAGTTCAAATTAGATTGATGTTTTTGTGTAGAAATTTCTCCAACCTTACGATTATATTATGACCCTAGAAATGGATTGTATCCTCCACACAAAAACATCGATATATCTCATCAAACCTTGAATTAGTTATTGCAAAACTTGGATTTAAATATAAATTTCGTTTGTGTAGCCTATCCAACCTAATGGAAATCAAAACTTTGCCCAAAATTTTTCATCGGAAATTTTTTCTGTGAAAGTTCGCCCCCACCCTCTTTATCAGATTCTGGCTACACCACTGGTGTTGATATATTTGATCCAAGGAATTGGGATAGTTTAAATTCTCATGTGATTGATATTTTAGCATTCAAAGGTCCTGAGAGAGATTTGTCTTTTGTAAAAGGTGTGAATGACAAATATGGAAGACATTTTTCTTCCTCCAGTTACACTAGAGTCCTTTTTAATGGAGAAAAATGCGATAGGGTTTGGCTCGTATATTTGAAAGAACTTGACTGTGTTTTTTGTTTTTGCTGCAAATTATTCAAGAAATATATAGAATGTAGTAAAAGTCAATTAATAAACAATGATTTTAGTGATTGGATTCATCATTCTGTTAGACTTAAAAAGCATGAAGTTAGCATGGATCATATTAAAAATATGGCTATTTGATATGATTTGCGTCTTAGACTTCAGAAAAATACAACTATTGATAAATTTGTTCAAAAACAAATAGAGAAGGAAAAAGAGCATTAGAAAAATGTTTTGTTGAGAATTATTGCAGTTGTAAAGTTTCTTGGAAATATAATTTAACATTTCGTGGTACTAATGGAAATTGCATCAAAATAGCAATCGAAACTAGTTGGAACTAATTGAAATGTTGTTTGAGTTTGATCCTTTTATGCAAGAGTATGTTTGTCGTATAACTAATGATTAGATTGATATCCATTATTTGGGTCATAATATTCAAAATGAGTTGATTAGTGCAATTAAGTTTGAAATTGTTAAGAAAGTAAAATATGCTAAATATTATTCTATAATACTTGATTGCACTCCCGATGTTAGTCATCAAGAACAAATGTCTTTAATTTTAAGATATGTAGATGTTAATTCAAATTGTGTGAGCATAGATGAATCTTTTCTAGGATTTTTGGATGTGAATGGCACTACTAGAAAAGGACTTTTTGATGTTTAATGCATGAACTAAAAGTTGTTGGAATTGATATAGATGATGTGCGTGGACAAAGTTATGATAATGAGTCAAATATGAAAGGAAAAAATCAAGGGGTGCAAAGAAAGCTTTTAGATTTGAATCCTAGAGCTTTTTACACTCCTTGTGGTGCTCATAGTCTTAATTAAATGTTGTGTGATGTAGCTACTAAATTAAGAAAAGCTCGAGACTTTTTTGGTGTTATCCAACATATCTACACTATTTTTGAAAAATAATGTGAAAGACTACACTCCTAAATCTTTGTCTTCTACTCGTTGGGAGAGTCGCATAGATAGTGTAAAAGCTATAAGATTTCAAATTTGAATATAAGATTTTGGAAGTGGCTCAGCAAAGATAAAGATTAGACCAAAGAAAAGATCCGACTCAGTTCGATAAGAGTTTGAAGATAAACAAAATCCAAGACTAAATGTCGAGGAAAAGGTCCGAATCCAGATGAATCCGGAATGACAGCTGGCAAGGAAAAGATCCGGTATCCA
>CAOJBJ013108144.1:0-11112 GCA_948291685.1 Euphorbia celastroides
TCTAAACCTATAATGATCTATAATTTTATTTTGTGAACCTATATACATTTTATCCTATAATGATCTATAATGTCATTTTGTAAACTTATAATAATCTATAATGATTTATAATGCCAGTCAGTAAACGTATAATGATCTATAATTTCACTTTGTAAACCTATAATAATCTATAATTTCATTTTACAAACCTATAATAATCTATAATGATCTATAATGTCATTTTGTAAATATATAATGCTTAATAACGATCCATAATGCTAATTTGTAAACCTATAATGATCTATAATGTCATTTCATAAACCTATAATGATCTATAATGTTATTTTGTAAACCTATAAGACATTATAGACAAATACTATAACATTATAGGAAATTTCAATAACATTATAGAAAATTTTACGACATTATAGATCATTATAGACCGTTTTAGGGAATTTCTATAATTCAAAATTTTTGGCCTAATGCATACTTAATCCCCTAAACTTGACATGATTTATCTTTTGCCCCTCTAAACTCTCGTTTTGTCCCGCCAACTGCCTGAACTTGGTAAAAAGATCTGCAAACCCCCCCAACATGGCAAAAAATGTATCCAACAGCCCCCCTCATGCTAACGTGACATCAATTTTGCGTTGAAAATTCCGTCCAAACCATGTCATCATGGAGCTTGTTTTAAAGATAAAAATAAAACAAACAAAATATTCTAAAAAAAGGAGTCCAAAAAATCAACGGTTTGAAAGATATGGTGATTTTACGTTTCAAAAATCTAAATTAACTAGAAGAGAGAATGCTGATAGTGACATCTTGGGCAGGAGGCGCATGGAAGAAGGAGGAGGCGGAAAAAGACAAAAAAAAAGGAGTAAAAACATAAATAAAAAGTTAAACAGTGACATAAGATTAAATAAGTAGGAGTGTTTATGTAAAAGTAACAATATTTTGTAAAAGAGAGTACTTCATACAATTTTTCTAATTTAATTAAATAAATTTAAATTTTTTAATTATCTATTAAGTAGTGAATATTTATTAATTAGTATATATCTAAAGTCTAATTTTTCTTAAATTTTGTTATATTACAAATTAAATAAATCTATTAACTAATTTGATTACTAATAATACCTGTGCATCGTTCGGATTCCAAATTAGAAAAAAATAGACAATACATTTTATTAAAGTTTCAACACAAAGAGAAATAAAACATTAGCTTACTTTGATTTTGTAGTTGAAATGAGAGGAGATGGACAGAAATTATAAAGAGAGGAAGATAAAGAAAAGCATAATAGTTCCTAATTTTCTCTACAGTGAATTAAAAGAGGGAGTAAAGAAGATAAAATGGTAGGTGAAAAATGAATTGCTGGTAATTAATTACTATTCAAAACCTATCAACTTATTAAATTCAAAACTTTTGAAGAGATGAGATAGTATAATACTTTTGAAGATATTTCTGACAAAGAAGATATTGTACTGTCCCACAACACTTCTCAATATAAAATATAAATTTAAAGATAAATAATAATATTTATTATGATAACGTGAAAAAGTTATTTTAAATTTCATAGTTTATGGTGACAATTTCAGTTAATATTTTCTGTTCTCTTTTTTTGTTGTCTTCAATCTATAATTTGGTTTGTAAAGTAATTAAATATTTCAAATGACTACCTATATAATTACCTTAAAAAATAATTATGAAAAAAATTTGACTAATTACATTTTTCTAAAAGCACTCAATACACAAGCTTCAGTCTAGTTTCATATTTTTTACACAATATTATAGATCTTTCTCTATGGTCAAAAAGGTTCTGTTTCAACTTTTAAATGCTATATTATTTTACTAAATATTAATTATATGTATTGATGCTTTAAGTATGAAAAGAAGTTTAAGTTTCATTGTTTCATAAGTCTAGTGGTTGAGATGAAGCTTGTGGATTCTAGAGGTCTCAGGTTCGAACCACATCCGGGGTGGGGTGAAGATTTTCCTTTTTATTTAATGTAAGCTTATATGAGACAATTTTTTTTGTTAAAAAAATAAGTAGTATAATAAAATTACTTTTCTAAACATTCTTACATGACTATAATTTTTTTCTATTTTCATTTGTTTTTATTTTAAAGTATTTCTTCAGAAATTAATTAATCTTTCACCTAATTATTAATGCTCATTATTATTATGTTTTTTCCTTAGAACCTAATTAATATAATAAAATTATTTTTCCAAACGAATTATTAAAGTTTAAAGATAAAAAAGATAATATCTATAATGATAACGTGAAAGAATTGCTTGAAGTTTCAAAGTTTATGGTGACAATTTCAGTCAATATGTTTTTCTTTTTCTCTTTTTCATTGTCTTCTCTTTTCAATCTTGTACATTGTCTTCTAAATCTATTTTTTAAAAAATTTAATTTGATGTTATTAATTTTATTTATTTCCATTGATTATGGTTCCAATTAGAAAAAAGAAATTTAGTTATAATTATTATTCTTAGTAACTAATGAATAATAATGAAATATTTTAAATTTTTTATCAAGTGAATATAAATGATTTATCGTGCATCGCACGGGACACTACGCTAGTATATATATTAAAATTGCCTCATATGGGCTTGCATTAAATTGAAAGGAAAAATCTCCACCTCACCTTGGGTGTGGTTCAAACATAAGTTCTTTAGATTCCATAAGTTTTATCTTAACTGCTAGGCTAAGACTTCAACCACATAAGAAAAATATATAATAAGTGACATCCTTCATTAAAATACAAAAACTCAAAAGCCATTAATTAAACAAACATTAGTAAAGAAACAAAACTTATAAATTGTACTATGATAAATTAAAATCTAAACAAAAAATTTAAATAAAATTCTTGATATGTACATTCTTCTATAAAAATTCTAATATTCGTTTGGTCGACGAAATTGAGTATTGAGTAAATGGCGTTGCTGAGTTATATTACCACTCAAGCACATATTTACTCAATGCTTATTGTGAACCGGAAATCGAATAAACAAATAAGCATTGAAATTGAATTTGGAAACAACAAAAACTGGCGATGAAAAATCCTAAAAAATAATATGATAAGTAGAAAATATATCATGAAATCATGATCATTTTAGCACTGAAACCATATAAAAGCAAGTTATACTGTGTGATCTTAAGACATTTTTGCATGATTATAGGTTGCTAGAATTTTAGAGAAAGTTGATGCATTTTGGAAAATTTGGAGTGAATCTGGACTTTCAGCAAGTTAAATGATGTAGCAGCTGGTGATTGCGTCATAGTAAAAGTTCAATGAGAGGAAGGAGCAACATGAGTGGAAAGGGGAACATATATAGTTTGGCAACACATTTCTTTTTAGTCTAGACATTGCAACTTGCACTTTTTTATTCCTTTTTTATTTGTTTATGGTCATGTTGGCCAATAAGGTTTAAAAACTCCCTCCTCATATACAAGGAGTATTTTGGTACCTTACAGAGTAACTTATGCCCATTCACTACTTCTGTTTATATTCTCTACTATCAATACTATTATCTATTATGGTTTCTTTTAACATTTCTACATTTATTTTCATTATGATTAGCAACTAGTTTTCCAAGCTGTTGGGAGTTGCCAGACTGTGAGTGGGTTTGAAAAGGATTTACTACCACGGATTTGGAGGGTGGACAAGGGTTTCCTGTCTCAGCACATACTCGCAGCAGGAGGGAGATCTTGTGTCAGAATCGAGCCATGTGACCCAGATATCGAGGTCTGAATACCACGTATCTCACATTAAAAGACATTAAGTCGGTTATGATATGCCAAAACATTTGGTTTAAAAGAGATCGGAAAATCCATTGCTTAATAGCGAATCGTTTTCATAAATACAGTTTTTGAGTCGCCACCTGGTTCAACTCACAACCAGGAATTAACAGAGAAACGGGTTCGTGAAAAAAGTTTACTCATGGCATCGATCCAACATTAACAATGACATACCATAAAATTACTCACATTAATGTGTATACCTAGTGTATATTTTATTACATGCTTGTTTTATATAGCAATATACCTTGCATAATTTAAATAGTGTACGGTTCAAGCATACTTACAAAGTATCCTTACGTTTGTTCATAATAAAGAAATCCAGAATCACGAACATATGCTTTATGATGTAATAAATCAATGCAATAAAGTTGGGCGTAATAGCCAAGAACCCTCAGTTTACCTTTCATTGTGGTACGGTTTTTCCTTTGGGACGGTTTTGGACCGATTGTGAGATGATCAGGAGAACTTCAGCATTACTCCGGGTTGAATTTTGATGGTACCCGAGTAAGATTAGATCTTTACTTCGGCAGAGTTCCGACTAGGATAGGAGGTTTGAGAGAAAATCTCAAGCTATAGGAAGCTATAGAAGGGTATAGGATATGAAATATCTGGAAATATGGGTAGTGTTTCAAGGGGAAATGGTATAGGAGAGGTTCGAAATTAGAACCCTGACTATCTTAACAGTGGCTTGCCAAAGATGCGGGGCTTGGAGTGAAGTCAGTCGATGCCCAGGGACTAGGGTCTTTTGACAACTTCGGGATCGGTTTCTCAAGGAAAAGACTCGATCAGAATGCCTAGAATGGCTTTGGAATGGCTTAGAAAGCTTTAGAAAGGCTTAAGAGAGATGTCATCAAGTTTCTGGATGTTTTGGAACTTGAGGGGTGTTTGAGGTGTTTAGAAGTATGTTGAAATGTGTTGAAATGGTGAGGGGAGAGGCCCTTTTATAGGCATCTCAGGGTGTCAATCTAGCCGCTCGACTAGTTTACACTATGTGTAAACTAGGTGAAATCTAGCTGATCGGCTAGTTTGTACCTTCTAGAAGATGACACGTGGCATTCATCCAGAGGGTCAACTAGCCGTCAAATGTACGGGACTTTTGGCTTTCGGGAGAATTTTGTATAGCTTTTTCGGGTTTTTCTGGAGTTTTCAGGTTTAGGTTTTTTGGGAGATTTTCGGTTTTTCAAAATTAAGGCTTTGAAACATTCGGGTGGATCAAGGTTTCGGACATTTTTGGAATTTTTGGGAATTCCAGGTTTTTGAACATTACGGAGTCAGGGCTCCAAGATTTTGGACATTTCGAAGTCAAGGCTCCAGGATCATTAGTAATCCAGGATTCCGGATATTTCAGAGTCTAAGCTCCAGGATCATTAGGAATTAGGAATTCTGGACATTTCGGATTCTAAGCTCCAGGATCATTCGAAATCAGGGATTTTGGACATTTTGGAGTCTAAGCTCCAAGATCATTAGGAATCAAGGATTCCAGACATTTCAGAGTCTAAGCTCCAGTGGTTTTGGGACATTGCAGAGTTGGGGCTCCAAAGTTCTCAGATGCACAATCGATCTTCTTCCGACTCCATTGGAATTTCGCCCATACCTATAATCACGTTAAACATTCATCATCAGGCTAGGTGGACCTTGCTCACAGTTTTATTGGAAGACAATTAAAAGTTATTATGTGTGACTAGTTAATGCGGTCTAACTGCGGTACAAAACAATTTTGAAAAAACAATTTTTGAAAAGATAATTTTTTGAAGCAAATAAATCGTCGAAATCTACTAGAGATAATTTTTCGCTGGAGAAATGCATTTCAATATCCGTTGGGGATAAAACATTTGTTTCCTTGGGAAACGTGAATTGATCCGATTCACTTGGAAGTAGGTCGTGACATTTAAAGGATTCGTCATGGATCCATGCTCGAGTTTTTGATAATTTTCCAGTGAGGCTATGAGTTGATCAACTGGTGATTTGAACTAGAAAAACGCACCGACTGGGTTATGCATCAGTAAAATTTTGGAAAATACAATTTTTGAAAAATTCGGGCATTGGTAATTTTCGTAATAAAAATGGTAATCAATGAAATTTACTGCATTGTGTAATCTAGTCGATCATCTAAATTGCACTTTTACCTGATTGGAAGAAAAAATGACCGTTACCGCAACGATAATTTCAGCGTGTAACGGTAGCTTGAGGGTGTTATCTAGCCGATCGGCTAGATTACATCTTCTATAAATTCAGCCAATAACACTCCTTTGTTTCCACTAATTCTCATTCTTCTCATTCTCTATTATTTTCTTGCATTCTCTTGTACGAAATTTCGAATTCCAATGGCTTTTTCTTCATCTTTTGGATTTCTGCTTCAGTGTTTAGTCACTTCTATGTGGCTAAAACTCTCCACTTTTAGGGTCGAAAGCTTGCCTTCCGACTACGAGCTTGTCCAGGTGCTTGCGATGAGGAGATGATCGTGATCCCCGTTCGGTCCATTTCGGCTCGTTACAGCATGCCTCCAGGTCGGACATATCAGAGTGTCGCGCTGGGGCAGTACATTCTAGAGGCGCTTTACCACCCGAATCATCTTTCTCGACAATCGATGAGTTCAATTTTTCCCAACAATTTTTATTTTGATTCAATGCTTTTTGGAAAACTTTTAGGATTTAGGAACATTTAGAAAAATTTGAATTGATCCTTTAGTCCCATCTTCAGGAAACTCTCAGCTCAATATGAGTCTACTACCCCCTTTGATCGATCTCGAGTGTTTCAACGACTTTGCTTGGGGTAGAGTGATCTTGGCCCAAACTTACTTCGCCTTGGATGTTGTGGTTCAGTTGCACAACTTGTACTTACAGGGCTGTCCAACAGTAGTGGAGGTAATCTTTCAACTTTTGAGTTGTCTTTTCATTTTGCTTCTTTTTCTAATTCTTCCTCATTTTGCAGATCTGGTTCATTAAGAAGGGGATCATCACTACTCCAGGGACGAGGGATAGATTCGGGCTTGGTTTCCTCGCTATCCCTTCTCTTACCAGAAGTGGGAGGCCATTAGGCGCCTTCATTTCATTGACCATTTTCGGACTACCTCTCAGGATGCGGTATGACTCTTTTTATCACAATTGCACTTTTCTGATTGTTGGAGCAATTTCAACTCATCCATTAGCTTGGGGACCAGAGGACACTAAGAGTGCTGAGATGAGGGCAGCTTTGCCTTTTATGCATCGACGTCTCCTGATGAGCAGCACCCGGTCCATCGAGTGGTATCTCGGGGAGAGTGTGAGGATCAGTGCCGATGGCACTCGGAGCATTCCTTCTTCAGTTCCTCGATGAGTGTTTTGTCCTAGGTTGGCCAATGATGACCTCATCCTATTGATGAGAGTTGGCTTCGAGGTCAACATTGCCCCAGACTCGGCTGCCGCAACTCACTTTCATTTAGCCAACATGAGATTCAAAATCTAGACTCGCTACCTTTCTTATGACAATTTTTGCAAGACGGCTCTTCTCGGCTTCCCTGATAGGAACCCGTTTGACGATGTTGCTAGAAGTGGCGATGAGGGTAGTGGTGACGATGATCCTGATGCTGGAGATCGAGACAGTCAGGGCGGTCCAAGTGGCTAGAGTGGTACCGGTGGGGGTGAGTCCTCCCGTAAGGTATGTTGCTAAAGCTTCTTTTTCACTTTTTTGTTCCATTTTCTTTTTCTAACCTTAACTTTCAGGGTAAGCAAATTCGGAAGAGGAGAGGAGGAGGCTCTTCTAGTGTAGCTCCACCACCTCAAACAGTTGTGGAGGGACATCGGGACTATGGTAGCACTCTGATTCCTTTCATGATCTACGAGAGTGACCTTCTCCCACAGTATCCGACACTGACGACCACTGCATCCTTTGAGATGGGGTTCGAGCCGGAGAACACTAGCCATGTAAGCAATTTCAAACATAATTATCAATTCCATTAATAATTCTTCACACTTATCGATCACTTGGTTTGGTTTAGCTCCCTTTAGAGGATGCCAACGAGATGGAGGGATGCTGTATTCTGCCATCTCACAGTGGACATCGAGTAACCATGCTATGCCAATAAATCTTTTTACCTGCAATTAATATGTATACATATGAAAACAAAGAAAAATGCTAAATGCAATGCAATGTGTTTCAGGATTGGATTCGGGACTTGTCATCTCTGTTCGAGGAGATACAGCTCGCCTATCGATCTGGTGTTCCATTCGAGAACTTTTCTCATCCTCCATTTCTAGACGATGGCGGCTTCTTCCAATAGTGTAGCTTCTTGGCTCTGTGTGGCCATTTTTCTTTCTTTTCAGATCACTAGGCTTGTATGAACACTTTTTTGATTTATGAAAAGAACCTTTTTCTTTCCACTGCAATTACTTCTGCGTTCGAATGCCAAAAGAATTAATTGTCCCCATTCGAAAACTAGTCGTTCGGCCATTTTCACTCCCAAAAAACTTTTTTTGTGCATTTTGCTACAAGCAGAGAACATGAACTCACTGATGTGATGTCTTATCATGGGTGTAATCTAGCCAATCAATTTGGCCTTATCCCGACAATTTTTCTATAAATAGTAGTCGATCCAATACATTTCCTCACACATCTCCACTTCTTTCTTCTGGTTCTTTTCCATTTTCAGCAAATAAGATGATTGTCTTAGTTACTGAGGTGAAGGCTTTCCTGGCGATAGTTACTTATGATGATTGGTGTCGAGTCCAGCGACATGGCTTAAGGCATATGCAAATCTTTGCTCAAATTCCACCAAGTGAGAACTTTCTTTAGGCTGCAACAAGCTTGTGGGACTCGGTCGACCATGTTTTCTGCTTTGGTGATAATGAGTTATGCCCCATGTTGGAGGACTTTGCAGCAATTTTGAACATCCCTAGGAATGGAGACATCGTCATCCCTAGGTTCCATGATCAATCTCGTCATGAGTTGGGGAAGTTCGTTAAGCTACGCGGACAGCTTAAGATTCTTGTGGTGAAGGAAGATTCTAGCCTTAACCTGAGAGGGGCTGTGAGCACGGTCCACTTAGCCTGATGATGAATGTTTAACTCGATTGTGCATCCGAGACCTCTCAAGATTTGACTCTGTAATGATCAAATTCAGGAGCTTAGACTCCAAAATGTCTGGAGCCCTGACTTCATAATGTACCCAAAACCCTAGAGTCCTGACTCCGTAGTATCCAGAATCCTTGATTCCTAATGATTCCAGAGCCCTGACTCCGAAATGTTCAGAATCCCTAATTCCTAATGATCCTAGAGCCCTGACTCTGAAATATCTAAAAATCTGGAACCCTGATTCTGAAATGATCCTGGAGCCCTGACTCCATAATGTTCAAAAACCCTGGAATTCCCAAAAACTCCAAAAATGCCCTGGAATTCTCTAAAATTCCAGAAATGTTCGGAACCTTGATTCCATCCAAATGTTTCAAAGCCTTGGTTCTGAAAAACCAGAAAAAACCCTAAACCCAAAAAACTGTACAAAATTTCCCTAATGAGTTTTTAAAGAAAAGTTAAAATTACTGTGAATTTGACGGCTAGTTGACCCTGTGGATGACTGCCACGTGTCATCTTCCAGAAGGTGTGATCTAGCTGATCGGCTAAATTGCACCTAGTCTACACATAGGTGTAATCTGGCCGATCGGCTGTTTACACCTATGGGTGAAACTAGCCGATCGACTAGATTGATACCCCTAGATGCCTATAAAAACACCTCTCCTCCATTCATTCCAAATCACCTCTCTAGCATCAATTCGAGCTTGATGACATTATAAGCCTCTCTAAGCCTTTTCTAAGCTTTCTAAGCCATTCTAAATCCATTCTAGGCATTTCTGATCGAGTCTTTCCCCTAGAAAACTGGTCCCGAAGCTGTCGAAAGACCATAATACCTGAGCATCGATTGACTTTACTCCAAGCCCCACACCTCGGACAACCCATTGTCAGGATAGTTGAGGTTCCAATTTCAAACCTCTTCTATAGCATTTCCTCCCGAAACTCAGCCTAATATCCCAGAGATTCACATCCTATACTCTTCTATAGCTTCCCATAGTTTGGGATTGTCCTCAAAATCTTCGATCCTAGTCAGGATTCCGCCGAAGTAGAGATCCCATCTTACTCGGATATCACCAAAATTCAAGCCGGAGTGATGCCGAAGTTCTCTATATCATATTACAATCGATCCCAAACCGGTACAAAGAAAAAACCCAGCCTCAAGGAAAGGTAAACTGAGGGTTCTTAGCTATTACGCCCAACTTTATAGCATTGATTAATTGCATCAAAAAGCATATGTTAGTGATTCTGGATTTCTTTATCATGAACAAACGCAAGGATACTCTATACGAGGTATTCGGAAGCAAGATCTCCCTCCCACTGCGAGTATGTGTCGAGACAAGTAACCCTTGTCCATCCCTCCAGGTCCGTGGTAGTAAATCCTTTTTAAACCCACTCCCAGACTAGCAACTCCCAAAGCTGACTGGGGAACACGATGGGGAAAGAGAAGATTCACTTGCTCATACTGTCGTTGTAGGATCAATAAAGAGATCTGAGATTGAGAGCACAAATGCTTCTTCTTACAAGTGAAAAGGAACCAAACTAAGTTAATTCTACTTTCTACAATGTCTTCGCGACTAATTGAACCTTGAAAAACAAAAGCTCTCCGAATCCAAAGAGACCACATGACGAAAAACCAAAGAGAGGTAGCAAAATCACGGGCAACACCATTCCTAAAATGAGACATCCATAAATCGAGAAAAGATGAAATAGAACCTGGAATGACAGATTGGACACCAATCCAACAATGGAATCTAGCCCAAACGGTGAAACTTTGATCACAAAAAATAAGAGCATGGACAGCAGATTCATTTTTTGATCAAAACGGACATACCGAATCAATCACAGCTGACACATAACGAAGGAAGTGGAAAGCCTTGGTTGGTAAACGATCATGCAATTGTAACCAACTGAAGAATTTAACCTTTGGCAAAAGAATGGAGCTCCAGAGTAGATAAAAACCATAAGGAAAGTTGAGAGGTAAAGTAATGTCGCCGCCGGCGGGCTCGCCGGTGGCCGGTGAGGAGGCGCCGTCGGCCAGCGGGCCGACCGCCAGGGGCTGGCGAGGACGCGCTCGGCGCGAGCTCGCCGGTGTCCGGCGAGCCGACCGCCGGGGGTTGGCGCGAGCGCGCCGTGCCCCGGCGCGCGGTCGCCTAGGTTCGGTGCGTGTGCGCCGGACCGACTCCAGTCCGGCCTCGAATGTTCAGTGCAATTTTTTGCGTTTTTCGCGATTTTCGGGAGTTTCAGACCTTCAAAAATAAATCCGAGATCGGTTCTGCGATCCTTGTTCC
>CAOJBJ013109254.1:0-12278 GCA_948291685.1 Euphorbia celastroides
ATATGAGTCAATAATTTATTTAATGGGGTAGGATTTATAGGGAGGTTAGCATAATTGACCGAATAATTTGATACGAGAAAAATGACTTTTCATGTATATTGCTTTTGGTTCTTCCCATACCGAAAGATTAAAAATTTCAATGAATTTATATATCAAAATGTCTTGTCATATTTGACAAGGTAAATTTAAAAACATCCCTTGTAGTTTTCATGTATACTATTTGTGTCCTTCCCATACCATTTTAGGTCATACTAGAAAGATGAAAAATTTTCATTAACTATATATCAAAATGTCTAGTCATCGTTAAGGGGTTGATCCAATTGCTAATAGTATAATCTTACAATTTGAAGTTTTGTGAAAATTCATTAAAAAAACTCACTTGCAACATCCATGTGAACGATTTTGATAAAATTCATATACACTTAAAGTAGAATTCGTTAAATGCATAGTTTCTCTCCTGAATTTGACATAAAAATATATTATTTTTAAAATTTTAAAAAATTCTCTTGGCCTCTTAAAATCGGTTATTTCTTTTAACTATCAACCCATAAATATTACGTGTCAACTTCCGATTGATTTAACTTTTCAAATATATCATTATTCTTTCTCTATCGATAAACTAACATGTGGAATTCCGGAAGCTGGAAGATACAAAAAAAACAACTTTAAAAAATTGAAAAAATCTTTAAAAGTTCAAGAAATAGTATAATTTTGGTGTTAACTTTAAAAGCTAATTCATGTATTTAGCGGCAAAACTTCCATAAATTGGATGGAGAAAATATGTGACAATGCCTTTGTAAAAATTTCCATTGCTAAAATAGTACTATTTTTTAGACAACTTCAAAAACTCTTTGAGATTTCGCTCATTCTGAAAAATATCTTTGAGGTTTTTTTTTTTTTGCAAAACACCCCTTAGGTTTCAAAATTTTGCAAAAAAAAAAGCTAACTACAAGGTATGTTTTCGAAAAATTGCACTTTTGATAATATTACAAAAGTTATTTCAAAAAATTCAACATTCATATATTCTAACTATATTATTTGTAAATTATTTATCAAAATATGAGTAATTTTCAGAAATCTTTTCATTTTATTTTAATTTTTTAAAGTTATGATCGATTTTTAATTAAAATAAATACCAAAACATCTCAAAAAAATCTAAAATTCATCACTAATGTATATTTTATTTGTATAAAGAAACTTGCAAAATTTCACTTCAAAATGGAAAAGATTACCATTTTGAATGTGGTTTCAAAATTTCGAGAAGGGTGTTTTTGTAAAATTCTGAAATCTCAAATCATTTTTGTAAAAAAATCTCAAAAAAGGTTTTGGAAGTTATCTCAATTTTTTTATAATAAAATAGTACTATTTATTAAGCATGGAAGTTGGACCCCCTTTTCACATTCTCTTTTGAAACTATTGTCCTCTCAGACAGCAATATGCTTATTTATTTTTATTAAATTTCCAATTATGATCGTTCACTAATGAATTATTTTATATTCAATTCAGCGGATAAAATGAAAAATCCTTTTTGCGGTTCATAAATGAATAAATTAAAGGAAACGATTTAGCAATCTTTGTCAATTAAATCTAAAAATAAGGTCTACCCATACCCTTTGCAAATTGTGATGTTAACAATTTTATCTTTATTGTTTTATTTTCTGCCATATCAAAACCTTACATGTATTTTTGATATTTCCCTTAAATTTACTATAACTATTAAAATTATAATTTTATTATCATTGTTGCTCTTATTGTGCTTTTTACGCAAAATAAATGAAAAAGTAAATTGAATACATTTAATAAGTCTAAGTTAAACTCGTGATTAACCTTCGGTATGTTATTTTGTACCCGAGAGTTATACTACACATTTCAACATAAATCTAATTAATTCACCAAGAAATTCAATTAAACCTATTTGACTAATTGGATCAAATTATATTATACGGTTGATGACAGAAAATATATTATCAATACAAAATATTTGTTATCTTGCGATTTCGCGACCAAGTAAAAATTTGTATCCTCGTCTAATAGCATAAAACAATCACTAATTTAGAAAATAGGTGAGCACTATCAATTATTTTTCATTCAACCCGGTTCAATTAATTTTAGTTCTGTTTAATTCAGTTTAAATTCATTTAGTTTTGGTTTAGTTTAATTCGATTCAGCTTCATTAAGTTTTCATTAAGTAACAAATAAATTTTATTCAATTCATTGAATTTCAACGAATTTCAAATAAGTTTGAAGTATAATGAAATTCAATTCATTTGATATAAATTTCATTTTTATTAAGTTTCAATAAGTATCATTAAGCTTACATCTAGTTTCGGCCAATAAATTTCGTTATGCCGTCATTAAATTTCAATTCAATTCAATTTCATTAAGCTCAGTTCGGTTCAATACAAAAGAACATGCTCAAACTAATAAAACATTTCAAGTTCAATAAACAACTTAGAAAATTTTAACGTATCTATGGCTGCTGTCTGCATCAACAAATACATTTGATTTGTATATCTAATTATAAATCATTCTTTCATCTATCACTAATGACACAGACAAATCTTGTTTCATTTAAAGTCTGAAATTCGATTTCAAAATAAATTAAAATATAATTATTATATGAAAATTATGTGAGGACAATTATGTCCCACAACGATATCAAACTTTTGGACAATTATGCCATCTTCCGAATCGTATTTTATAGCGATAATTTCATCCCCGCAAAAGGGTAGTTTAGTCTTTTACGGTGATAGCTGCATATGTTTAGCTTGGAATATACCAGGCATCTCGGATAACGGATTCCTTCAGGTAAATTAATTGTTTATATATTAGGATTACGGATATCCTCTTCACCTTTAATTTAGTTAAGTTTAGTTATATACAGTTCAGATCGCGTCTATTAATTTTAATTAAAAAAATAATGTAAATAAATTAAGTTTAATTAAGTTCAGTTAAATTAAATTAAGTTAAGTTCAGTTCAGTTCAGGTTTTAAAAGTTGAAGAGAACAGGGTCTATGTTTCATTGTTTATGGCTTCAATTTCTTCTTTCATCATACAATAAAACCTCGATAAATGAATACTAATGAATACCCTTAGACCAAAAGAAAATATTCATTCGACGAGATTATTTATTTATCGATTAATGAATATAATATTTATTTATCGATAAATGAATAATAATTCATTTAGATGGTATTTTTATACTTTTTTATAATTATATCAATTATATTAAGTTCAAATGTACCTGAAACTCACGGTAGTTATAACTTTTATGCAAATGTTAATTATATTCATATTTTGACTTATTAATGTGTTTGAAAATTAGTCATTAGATGAAATGTATTTATGATATACCATATAAATAAAAAAATATTATTTAAAATAGAGTGATTATTCATTTATATTTACATAGGATCTATAAAGACTTCATTTATATTTATTCGTTAATGCATCAAGTGAGGTTATTTGTTGAGTCCATTGGATCAAGTTGGGACTGAAGAAATTTATTCATTAGACGAGGTTATTCATTTATCGAGGTTTTATTGTATTTAAATAAAATAAATTTTATAGTTTCTATCAATTTTGTAACTAAAGAGTTTGGAGAAGTTCATGTTTGAACTTGAGTTTTTTTAAATAAAAAAACTAGCATGGTGTCTCGTGTGATACACAAATTAATCATTTATATTCACTTAATCAAATAATTTTAAATATTTTATTATTATTCTTAAAATTAAATAAGTACTATTATAAATTTCAATATTTTCTTAAATAGAAATATATATATCAATTGACCTAAATATAACCAACAATAACAAATTAAATTTGAAAAAAGAATTAATTAAGACAGTAGCCCCTGATTTTCATTGAGCGCTTTTCTATTTAAAACTACCAAATCTCTCCATCTAGTGTCATTTAAAAAACGAGCAACCAAAAGTCAAAAGTGACACTAAAAAAAATATAAAGAGAGTAAATAAAATATAACACCAAATAATAATTCTGTCAAGTTTAAAATATTTCACAAAAAAGTTCCTCTAAAAGAGATGCATATCAATTATTTAGAGTGAAATACAAAAATATAATGATTTTAGGTTTTAGTTTCAACCAACTTTTAGGGTTATAATTTTTGTAACCAAAATTAAAAGTCCAAAACCAAGATTGTACGTTCTTGTTTCATTTAGCCCAAAAATAACCCCTCAACTTCTAGAATCGAAAATTCTCCCTCAACTTCCAAAATCGAAAATTCTCCTCATTCTCACACATGCATCAAGGATATATCATGATATATTCGGTATATAACACGATATATCTGAAGAACAAGGCAAACGAACATAAGAAGAAAAAGAGATCAATGAAAAAAGAGAATGACGAGTAGAGAGGTTGAATCCTGGATATAACATGATATATCAACAGATAGGCAAAAAAACAACAAAACCTAATCGAAATTCATAATAAACAACGATTGACAAGAATAAGATAATCTGCTGAAAATTGAAAACACAAGTGAAAAAGCGCAGAAATGATATATTAAGGATATATTATGATATATCAAAGGAAAAGAAAATAAACAAAAAAATCTAATAAAAAATTATCGATAAGAAGAAGATAATCTGCTGAAATTGAAAACACAATCGAAAAGCATACAGAAAAATCGAAATCAAAGCAACAATCGACAAGAAAAATATAACCTGAAGAAACAGGCAAACGAAACAGAAAGGAGAAGAGGTCAACGAGAAAGAGAAGAGCAAGAAGAAGAGATCAGTGAAAAAGAGAAGGACGATACCTAGAGAACAAGGCAAACGAACATAGAGTGTGCAATTAATGATGAAACTTTAATTTTGGTTATTAAATGTTAACGGAACAATTAGTGTACACAATATGGTAAAAACTTTAAAATTTGGTTATAAATCATAATTTCTCAATTATATATCTCCTGCTATGCCGTCATAGATTTTGTTTCATTGTTTGAAAGTTGTTCATTATCTTCATTTATCAATATCGATAATGTCAAAGTTTGGGTTATTATTTCTACAAGTCTAATAGGAGAATTGACCACATTCTCTAATGTCAAATTCCGTTAAAATATAAAGAGATATTTAATTGAAGTTGAACCTATAGTTTATAAACGACACCGCTTCATTTATTTAAAATATGGAAGTAGATACAACGTCCTATAGTGTATAATTAGGGAAATACTGAAACAAATAAAAGAGCAAGAGAAGATAGAGTTGTAGACTTGCAGATGGGGCAGCGACAACAATGGTAGTTCGTTGAGATAGGACATATGTTAAGGGTTTGAAACTCCGGTAAAGAGGGGGGCGGTCGCCACCCTTTGCCACCCCATGATTCTGTCAGTGCATTGTTCAATGATATTGTTTCGCTTGAGATATCTATCAGTGTAAATAAATATAATTATAAGTTCATATACAAAAGATCAACAAAAATTAATGCAAACGTATATAAAAAAAAAGTATGTATCTTACATGTAGTTTATTTGTAACGTGTGCCGGACATGATAGGGGAATTTCTCCAACCAGTTGGTTGGAGCTCAAATCTCTAAACGAAGAAACTAGGCAACTCATATTTTTTAGGAAAATTAACAAAAGTAAAAAATGTTGCATAACAAAAAAAAGTCCCTCATTTGTTATGTTAACCTGCAATATTTTAGAAAGGAAGATTGTATAAAAACCATCTTTAAGTTGATTAAAGTTGTCATTTATCATTCCGAACTTTCAAATGTTTCACTTTACTTCCTTAACTTGGCAAAATGTTTCATTTTACCCCCTTAATTTGACAAAACGTTTCACTTTGCCCCCTCAATGCCACGTGTCAACTTCTGGTTGGTGAAGAAAAATAAAATTTTTGAAAAGTCAGACCAACCAAAAGTTGACACGTGGTATTGAAGGGACAAAGTGAAACGTTTTGCCAAGTTAAGGGCATTAAGTGAAACATTTTGCCAAGTTAAGGAGGCAAAGTGAAATGTTTGAAAGTTTAGGGTGGCAAATGACAACTTAAGGATGATTTTTATGCATTATTCCTTTTAAAAATGTCAGTAATTAGAGTTTATTTTTACCTTGAAAAACTTACAAGACGCTAAGATCTTCAATGTTACTTAAGTATTTTGGTATGCTTCCCGTGAGCATACATTTTCTTAATACCCTGTAAATAGCATTAAAAGCATAATTGAAAATTGTATAAATATAGAGATATAGCAATAAATTGACAAAATGGGTATGGTGTTGTAAAAAACTGCACCGTACAAAATATTTCAAAACATAAAAAATAAAAATCATAAATATTTAGCAATATATTGCAAAAGTTTGGTATCTGTTGAAAAACGTTTGATGTTTAAATTTTTACTTGCACTGTAATTTACACCTTTTAATAATCTTGCCAATGTACACATCTTACCTACATTCTCCTATACAATATAGGAACATATAAACAATTGAAATTAGAAAAATATGTAACTTCCATAAAATAAAAAAATCATATAAAAAATATGGAATATTACATTTTTACCCTCCGAAACACTCTTCAATTTCATTGTATGTGGCCGTAAAATAGTAAAAATAACTATCTCTCAAGAGCATTGTTCTTGGAAGGTCTCTAATGGATTTGCGATCTTCTCTAAAACGGGTAAAGTTGCTTGGTAGCTTTGTAACTAAATTCTTCATTGGAAATGATGTTGGTTTAAAATAAGTAAAGTGAAAGATACGTAAATGTGTGTGTAATTTGTCTTAGTTGGAGAGAACACTACAAGAAAATATCTTATTTGTGACAAGTGAAGTTGTCACAAAAGAGTAATAAGTTGTCACAAAATTATTTACGTGACAATAAAAAGTTGTCACGGTGGTCGTCATGTAAAACTCCGTAACTAAATGTAACAATAAAACATTGCCACGAAAATTATACCCTTTTGTAACAATAATATTCTTGTCACGATATTTTTATCTATTACAACTTTTGTTATAATTAAAAAGAAAAATGTTTGTCACAAATGAAGAAATTATCACATATTATACATAAAGTTGACTGAAAACTACGTGACAACTTCAATAAGTCATCACAAAAACAAAATATTTGTTACCACATTTGTTGTCACATAATATAATTTATGTGACAATATTTTTTGTTGTAACATATTTATATAAGTTACAACTTTTTCTTTGTCACCATCATTTAGTGGTTACAATTTTAAAAAATTTTACAATTAGCTCTTATTTGGATTGAAGGGAACTCGATTTTAAAAACAGTTAGCAATCCGATAATGAATACAAAAGACCTTAACAAAATAAACATAACTGAAATAAATAACGGAAACAATGAAGTTACAAGAAATACAATACCGTATTTAGAATGATGGATGTCAATCCTTTATCTTAAAATGAGCATCAGCAAACCTCACATCACAGAGCAACATAGTTTGAGTAGGATAAAATTGTATGATTCCATATTGCATAAGCATGGTCGATTAGGCTGTAGTTTTCAATTTTTCTTTTTTATTAGAGCCATAGCAGGTTTCAGAGGGAATTGTAGAAGTACAATCAATTCTAGCACCCACAGACTGGTAAATAAACGCACATTTATCTAACTATGGAGCATAGCTACAGATAAAAGCCATTTTCTATCACTTATCAGCTCCAGTAGTCATCAAATACCATAACACAGAAACCGACTTAAAACAACATAATCCAGCAACAAGATAACTCAGGTCATAAAGTAACACTACAAACAGAGACTACCTGATGTCATCCTTAATTAATTAGGAAGCAGGGTCTAAAAAAATGTAAAACAATGAATGAAAGTAAAACGATATCTCAATTTTGAGTTAACGTGGATACATCGTGCAATAAAATGCAAAGATCGACGAGGTTGAACGTACCTTTAGTCATCAACATAGCCGCATTGTATAAATTTCTGCACAACATGTTACAGGGACAAGTGAGCTTGGAATTGGCGGCTGAAAGGTAATCAAGTGTTTTCTCAATCTAGGAAAATGCCAAATCTGGATCCATCTGTAACTTGTAAATCAGAAAAATAACTTCAGCTCCGGCATTCAGAAAAATAGCTTTGATTCCCCTTTTCTCGAGCTATTAAATCATCCTGAGTCTTAGGCTGAAAAACGTATTGAATACCTCGGACTGGTTCGGGTTTCTCGACACCATTGAATGCGGCTTTAACAGGGACACGAGAGGCTCTTATAGGAAGTATGGAGAGGGAATCGTGTGGTTTGCGAGGAAGTTGTTGCCATGCCCATCGACCCGAGTGAGATGGGAAAAGGGGAATCAAAAATATTGGCGGACTCCCAAAAGAATTTCCCTCCTCAATTTCTTTCCACACTTTTATTAATAGTTTAATTTAATTTTATGTTATTATTTAAAATAATAATATTTATTTATATAGTATATATAAAAAGGGTAAAAGGGTTAAAAGCTAGAGTTAAGGGCTGAGGGTTATCTAAAGAGGTTAGGAGTTACCTACAATTATTTTAAAAGTTTATTTTATATAATTCATATGCATTTTATACACTTTTAAAAACTAATATATAGTTTTCATATAGTTTTTTCACCTTCATATACCTTTTATATAACTTCTTAAGTAACCTTTAGATTTCTATGATTTTCTTACATCATTCATATACCTTTTTTGGATTTTTACATATTTTATAACTTTTCTATAATTTCTTATATCATTCTTATACATTTGGATGGCTTTTTATACATTATGTAGTTTTCCTTCAACTTTTAGATGACTTTTAAATAAAATATAACTTTCTTATACATTCATATACCTATTAGATAATTTTTAAATATATTATTAGAGTGGAATTTCAATATAAGTTTAAAGATATCTTTTTATTGTTGATTTCGGTTAGTGGAGCACAAAGTTGTTCAATAATCCACATGTCTCATGTCTGAATCCAATTCTTTTTGCAAAAAATTGTCTCATAATTAACTTACAATAATTATTAAAGAAAAACCCTATCCCTTCCAATCCGAGTGTGAACTCAACCCTACAACATCTAAAATCACAATTTCAGTATTTAGTCACTGGGCTAAGACCTTTGCCATAATTCTTGACAAATTTCGAAAACGAAATATAAACAATGTCGTTTTATTAGCCACCAACCTAAATGTAGTTGCACAAATAACTTTTGTGACCTCAAAAGTACTATAAATTGTAGTTCTAAATAAAAAATTTAGTTACATGCATAAAAACAATAATGATGATAGAGGTCTTATTTGCTGGATTTGAAAAAGAATAAAAAGTTATATATGACAAGTAATTAAACTGTCACAAATTTTAATTAGATGACAACTATGAAAGTCTCATCACATAAAATAGACTTTTCAGTAACAATATTTAATTGTCACGGAAGCAATTAGTTACAACAAAAAAATGTTGTTACAAAATTAATACATATTTTGTGACAATTAGTTTTAACTTGTCACATTAATATTTTTTGTGATAACAAAAATTATATTGTAACGCACAACATATTTTTAGTTACAGCCACGATTGTCACGCTAGAATAAATGTTACAAGTACAAAATTATTGTCACAAAATTAAATCTCCACTTGTGAAAATTTAAAAAAACAAGTCACAAAATTATTTTAAGTGACAATAAAAAATTTATTGTAACATATAATTAATTTTTTGTGACACTCAATTTATTGTCACATATTGTGGGATTTCTTGTAGTGGAAATTGCTGCCAAATGATATTATTACGTGTCTATTTATATATGTATCTTTTCAAACAAAAATAATGACATGTTTTGCCATTTGAGCTATATTAAAATGAAATTCATTTAAGAATACGAGAATTAAATGAATTTCATAAAATTCATTTAGAATTAATGTTTTAAAATCGTAAAAGATGTGTGGTGTTTACGTTTTTTCCAAAATGAACGAATGCTAATTGAATTAATGATTTTAGCAACACTTGTTTGCCACAAAAACAGTTAAAAGCCAAATTTTTTAAAGATTTGCCGAGTGGAAAATCTTCAATCAACATTAGAAATATTCAAAATTTTTCTGATAATAACATCGAAAGTTGACAATATCGCAGTATTAGTTCATAAGATTTTGAGTTGTACGCTTAAGGTCATACAATTATCCCACAACATATGCATTGATATCATTTACAATTTGAATTTAACATGAAATTTTAAAAAATATTGTGTCAACACTAATTAATTAATTAATTAATTATTATTATTTTTATTTAATGAACTTCCATGACATTCTACTCAATATACATTAATCATACATTAATCTCCAAACTATACCTACAATTCATTATCAAATTTACGAAGTACTATTAGAGATTACCTAATAAATTAATATTCATTTTCACTGTACTCCTTTTTAAAGTTTCAAGTCATTTTTACCTTCTAAATTAGGGTTTTTAATTCTCGATTCCATATTCCTCCTCTTTATTACTTCCATCCTTATCACCGTCTATTCCCTTGGGAAATTATATTGAGCGCCTATTATTTTACACTTTTCCTCAATCCGATCATTGAATGTGTAATAAATGAGTAATTAATTAAATGTAAATTAAATTTCAACCATTGGATTGAGGAAGAGTGTAAAATAACAGGCGTTCAATATAAATTCCCCCTTACCCTAGCTTCCATCATCTTTGTCCTCTTCTTCGAAATTGCTTCTCTGATTCTTCCTTTCCTAATCTAATTTTTATTTCAATTCTTCGATTGCCTTCATTATCTTCTCCTACTGCTCTTTTCTCGGGTCGTTGTGAATTTATATTTTTATATAGAAGATATGATTATCTTTAGTCTGAGTTCTGATATCGTCAATAGAATCTTATGACGTGATATAACAAAAAAGACAAGAGAGAAATCATTGTGATCTTGAATATGAGAATCATAAAAATGAAATGCGAGTGTCTTGGCAACACACAAACTATATAAAAAAACTTCTTAAAAATTTTGATTTTTATATGATATAAGAGATACACATGATTTAGAAGTGATCTATCAAGCAACTTTGCCCATTTTAGAGAAGCTCGCAAATCCACTAGCGACCTTCCAAGCACATCGCACTCAAGAGATAATTATTTTTACTATTTTACGGCCACCTGCTGTGAAATCGAAGAGTGTTTGGAGGATTAAATGTGATATTTCATATTTTTTTATGTGATTTTTATTTATGTAAGTTACATACTTCTCTAGTTTCAATTACATGTTTATATGTTCCTATGTTTTATAGGATAATGCAAGTAAGATGTGAACATTAACAGGGTTATTAAAAGGTGTAAATTAAAGTGCAAATAAAAATTTAAACATCAAATTTTTTCCAACAAATGTTCAACTTTTACAACTTATTGTTAAATATTTATGATTTTTATTTTTTATGTTTTGAAATATTTTTAACGATGCATTAATTTTATAACAGCATGCCCATTTTTTCAACAAAAAGCAATTCGATGTTGAAAAGGTAGTAAGTTTTTTTGTTTTTGGTTATCTAAAAAAATCTTCTGCAAACTTATTAATAATTGGCTGCTGAATGCTTATTTTGGTACCTCAACTATACCCAAAAATCCTCACAAGTATCCAAACTATTAAAGTATTCCCCTATGTGCTTCAACTTTCAAAAAGTGCACCATTTCACTACCTAAGTGTCACATGTCAACTTCTGGTGGCGAGAAAGTTGGGGTACCTACGGGAACACTTTAATAGTTTGAGTACCGGAGAGGATATTCGGGTATAGTTGAGATACCGTAGGTCAAGATTAATTGGTTACTTTTTCTCCAGTTTGGTAGTCGGACTTATAGCTTATCAATCGGTGGAATTGAAGTGTAAATACGAGTGTTAGACCTATTTGTTTAAAGGAGCATTCATAAGATCGCACAGTAAGTATTATATGATAAACGAAGAAAATGGCTTGCATGTGAACTGTTAATAGTCTTTGTAATGGAGCAGTGACAAAATTAGAGAACCAGTAGAATATTAATAATTTTCATGTTGAAAAATAACAATAATTTGTATTGATTATATAAAATAATTAACGAGTAACTTTGGAAGTACGTACATTTCAATGATGTGACATGTACGAATGTCACAAACAAAGGAAATATTGTTGATTGTATACATGTTATACGTGTCTTCATCAATTTTCTAATTTCTTTGTTCACTGCATGAGTCGTTTTTGAGATTGCAATTCGTCTTTCCTATTTCATTAGCAATTTCTTTCAGCGTTTTTGCTGCAATTGTTAATTACACACGTAATTAAATAAATATTCAATACTATAG
>CAOJBJ013109761.1:0-12664 GCA_948291685.1 Euphorbia celastroides
TCTTTTTATTAAATTAGTAAGCCTATTAATTTAATTTAAATTGTTATGATTTTTTATAATAAATTGTAAATAAATATATGAGTATTTAAAAGTGGTAGTGTATATATGGTGGAATATAATAATAATGTATGGTTAGATGGAAACGAATATAATAATAATATTTTATTTTAAAGTAGAAATTTGAAGTTATGGTTTGAGAAGCAGACACTCTAACAACTCTAAATTATGAAGTCAAATGAGATTTGAAGTAAAAAAAGATTAGATAGGATTGGAGATGGCCTTAAGAAAAACATCTTTACATATCCCCTTAATTACCAAAACAACATTAATTTGAGAGGATTAAAATTTGAAGTCTCGGTTATGGTGCTTTCTTCATGTTTTTCACTTATAAATGTACCGTCATGATCATGTTTTCTCAATTATTTTTCTATTTTTGTTTCCTATATAGATTTATCATATTCATATGCCAAAACATGAGTAAAAGAACATAGAAAGGAGCATCATAATGAATAGCAAATTTTATTTCACGTTAAGATCACCGCTGTGAAAAAATGTAGCCCTTGATGTATCATGCATTAAAGTTTTCTGCCTATTTTTATTGTAAGACGTAAGTTAGCAAATAATTTAGATTAATAATATAAAAAATAAATCATATTAAATTGTAAAAATCAACTAATTGTATGTAACATAGATTTGTAATTGTGAAGCGTGATAGAAAGCATAGCTAGTCATTGACTTGAGTTCAAAGGGTCTCAAAAAAGAATAAATCTTGTCATTGTCTCCACACAGAAGACGTAATGGGAGATTAAAGTTGTAATTAAGATAAAAAAAAAGACAAATAGGTTGAAATTAAGAAAAGAAGGCAAAACGTTGATGTTTGTTGGGTTGCATGGAGGCGAGGGGAGATGTAGGTGAAAAATGAGTGAGAAGACAAGACCACAACTGAACTAAAACTGAAAGTGTGGAGAGTACAAGGCAACTGGAGATTACGTCACCTGCCGGAAGTCTTCTGACACAACTTTGAATGTCTACCGCCACATCTTTTGCTTGTTTCTACCCCTTGTTTCTTTTCCGATACACCCATAACTCTTTCCACAGTACGGACGCCACTGCACATTTTAATATAATATGTTCTTTTGACTACGACTGCGACTCACCATTCCCTTTTGTTATTAATAAATTAAAGGGTAAGACATTGTAGCTTTCGTCATTTTAATTAGGGTTTGAAGTTTTTTTCATTATCAAAAAAAAGATTGTTGTATTAAAATGTTGGCATAATAATTATGTTATGAATGATATTTTAATTTTTTACTAATTCTATAATTAAACTATATGGTATAAGAATTATTAATATAAAATTGAGTAACTTTCGTTTCCGAGATGCATCATTTTTTTTATGATTTTGAAGTTGACATTAGACTATTAAAATAAAAAAATTATTTAATTATCATAAAATTTTAAAATTATTATTTTTAAGTTGAAAAATACACTGTTTTAAAAATCCCCGTCTAGGTGCTATTTTGGAGTCTATCGCCCCGCCTTGGATTTTCAGGGCACTTCAAGGTCGCGAACCGACTTATAGCCGTCTAGGCACTGTCTAGTCCAATATTTCTAATAAACGAGTTTTAAAAAAATTTTATCAATAAAAACAAAAAATAGCTTAATTTATCAAACTAAGATTGATTAGAGTCTTCTTACAGTAACATTTATTATTTTGAATCTTGAAATGAAAAATAACTTACTTACTACCATAAATAATAGTGTTTATATCATTTCTAACATCTAGAATTTTTTAAAATATAATTAAAAATATATATTTTACATATTTAATTATATTATAAATCAATTTTTAGTTATATTTATATTTTTATTTACTAATATATATTAAAAATAAAAAAAATATAAATCTATCTAGACCCTAATCAAACTCGCCCGACTAAGGCTTTTTAAAATCTTGGAAAATCTCATATTATCTTTAAGACGAGCGACACCACAAAATATGTTTTCTACTTCATCCTTAATTAATTTTTTAATTACTCCTAGTCTCTCCTACGCTACAAAAAGAAAATAGCCCCCGTAGCCAATGATAAATAAGAAAAGGCGGAGATTTCATCTGTCAGGACAATGGCAACCGTCGGATGAATTTTTGTGTCATTTTGTTTTGCAGAGAGAAGAAGATATTATTCTGGGCGAATAACAGCCGATGGATTAGGATCCAATGGATAGAGAGAGTGGCAAAAGGTGTAAATAGAAGGTGGGAAGGAGTCAAATCGAAAAGATGGAAGGGCACTGCCCTAGGGGAGGAGGGCTGTATCTCACTCTTTTGCAGGACCCACGTGGGCCTACCCTTGAGAGAATATATATCAACATTTCCTTTCATTTTAGGGCACCGAGAAAGCTGATTTTTTAACCCTGAGACAATCTTATTACGAATTTTATGCCCTTTTCTTTTATTTTGGGGGGGCCTAATTTCTATAGAAATTCCATTTCGTTTCGTCTTTTCTTTGTATGCTTGTCTTCTGGGAATAGGGGTAAGAAATTAAATTCGGTGAGGATAGTTGTTATTAGTGGAATACAATAACGGGTTATTTACACGTCATTCATTTGTTGATTGTAGATAATTCGAATCAAATAGTCAACTTTTATTTTTAATTTTCGATGTTGAGTCAATGTAGTTCTTTAATATATATTTCAACTTGTTCGTGACATTTAAGAAAAAAACTACATAACCTTATCTTCTAACCGTTAAGTACTTTTATTAAAAGTTAATTGATAGGCCCATTACACATGCTTGAGTTTTGATTTTTTTCATAGAGGTTCAACCCGACACAAGGTCGATATTTCTTTTATGTACATTGACGGACTTGGGTTACTAATTTTTTAGTTAGGCCCTATTAAGCGCAGCCTACACAAATTTTTACTTTTAGTCAATATAATTCAAGGAATTTAATTCTGCTCAATTCAAAGTATGTTTCTAATGTGCATAAAATGTATAAAATTCTATAAAAACTATTATTTTAAATTAAAAGTAAAAAGAATACAAAACAAAATATCTGAAATATAAGAAAACTAAATAGATACGTTATTTACATGAGATGCCGACTATAATTGGCACTGTGAAAACATCATATAAAGGACAATGCTTACTTACTGTGAAATGCATGGATGCCCTTCTTCTTTTCATTTGTGTGTCTTTTTCGTTCTAAAGTATAATATAAGTATGTAAGTATGTCACTTGCGAGTTGCGATACTAACACCTGGCCACAATGAAAAGTTAATTGATTGAGGTATAGTAAAATCACCGTTATATGTATTTCTCACTAAATTTATCATTTATTCTTTTATCAAATTTCTTATATATGACCAGAATTTGACAAAACTATTTTTACTTTATATATCTACTATTTTGTTCGTATTATTGTTGAACGAGTAGAAAGTAGATTAATCTAATAAGCACCATTATGATAAATTTAATTAAGGATATCTTACATTCTAATATACAACTATGAAATTTAATTAAGTAATATAAAGAGAAACGTGGATAAATGTTAAAGTTAGTAGTCATGTGATTTGGGTTAAGCACCATTATGATGCATGTTTCACCGTTTTGAGATTACATATTCCTATACCACAAATGTTAATAGCATCTCTTATGTGCTGCTTTTTTATGTTTTCAACAATAAGTTTAAGCTTATATGGTTTCATATTATTTTTATACTCTTTCTGAACCCAGCTGCTTTGGTCTTGAAACAAAAATAACTCAAGTCCACCTTATCATCTCATAGAAACGTTTAATACCCAAATATCTAGGTTTGTAAATAACGGTCAATGGTGATATTTAATATATTAGTAATAGTTTAACGCACTATTCTTCTATATGTTGAATTAAAAGAAATTGAATTGAACTAAATCGAAATTTAATAGACACAAAATAAAATTTAATGACAATCTAATGGAATTTAATGAGACTTATAAAAACTGAATGAAATCAAAATTGACCAAATGCATCCGAACTCCCTTAACATGTTCATTTTTTTTGTCTGGTCTCCCTGAACTCTTAAGAGTTTCTCTCGCTCCCTTAAACTTTCTATAAGTTTCTCTAGTTCCCTTAGGCGCCACATGTCGACTTCTGATTAGTTTGATTTTTCAAACATGTCATCTAATTAAAAAGTTGACACGTGGCACATGTGAGGGCGAGAGAAACTTTTGAAAGTTTGTTAAGGGACGATAGAAACATTTAGAAAGTTCAGGGGGTGAAAGAAACTTTTAAAAGATCCGAGGGTCCGGACAAAAAAAAAACAAGTTCAGGGGGGTTCGAATGCTTTAAGCCATTAAAATTTAATTCAAACTAATCGAAATTTAATGAGCTTTAAACTTTTTCAAAATTTGTTAAAACTCAATGAATCGAATGTAACTTATTTGAAACTTAATGAAATTAAACTAAAATTTAATGAATTTAAACTAAACTGAACTGAATGAAAAAAGTTAAAAAGAACAAGGCTTAATGCAAGTTAGTTCTTTGTATCGAGCCAAATGCAAGTCCAACCATTTTTCCCATTTTCTATTCCCTAAACTCCATGTTGCATGATTAACCGTGTTTTTAATCAATCCATTTAATCTATTTCTCATTTTCTAAATAAAAATATTAATATTTTATTTATTATTATATTAATATCTTCACTTTTTACATGAAAACTAACAATAAACTTAACAAAAGAAATTAAAAACTAAAATATAAATTAATATTTTATTAAAATTTATAAAATGGAGTGCTTCATATCTGGAGAATACCATTTTGGAGATGATTGGAGTTGACATTTTCTTCAAATCATCCCTAATTTTACCAAATTCTCCATTTTGGAGAACATTTGGACTTGCTTTAAATAGCAGCATGTACAGTATTGAAAGAATTTAATATTTAAGTATAATGAGGAACATATTGTAGTGATAATAAAAGGTATAATACATACTTAGCCGTCTAAACTTGGCACGTTTGATCTTTTGCTCTCCTAATTATTGTTTTGTCCTACCAACCCTCCAAATTTGGAAAAAATGTCTTCAATATCCCCTGCATGCTGATGTGGCAGCGCAAAATTGCTGTCACGTCACCATGAGAGGGCTGTTGGGTACACTTTTGCCAAGTTTGGAGGGTTGGCGGGTTTTTTTTTTTATCAAATTCAGGAAATTAGCAGGACAAAATAAGAATTTAAGAGAATGAAAGATAAAACGTGCCAAATTTAGAGGACTAAGTATGCGTTAGATTATAATAGAACTACTTTTTCACATCCATACAAGTTAGCTTAGACCATAGTAAGTCCACACCAAAAATTGGATGAGACCGGATATTTATATTTTTAGACACATTTCAGCATCTTAATTATATGCACAAGTGGTAACATTATTACTTTCATAGTATCAGTACCCATAACTATACTAACTTACAGTAGTAATAACTATTCACAGTAATACTAATAACTACTGGAAATTTAGAATGATATTATTTTAATAGTCCGTACAGCCATAATAAATACATGTTTATATTTTTACGAATTAATTATCAATAAATGTTGTTTGCTGATAATCTTAACATTGACTTGCATTAAATTGGACTTATTTCTATAATGAAAAATAAAAGAGAACAATTATAAAAAAAAAATAAAAAATAAAAGAGAACAACTTTTAGCTAAAGTCAAGATGCATCAAATTCAAGCAAACATCATTTTGGAAGATCAAAGTTCGATTACATTTTCTCAAAATATTTTTATCTCTGAAATTGATCTCCGTTACAATTGTAAGTACAAAATGCTTAAACAATCAACGGATGGAGAAGGAAGAGGAAACAAAGGTGGTTGAGATGAGAAGGTCCCTATAATAAATTTTCTTTAAAGAAAAAGGAGAACAACTGCAAAAGGAACAATTGCAGCCTGACGTCATAATTACTATTGTGATGTCATGGGACTACATCTTTAGCTTTTTAGGTTTCAACTATTTTGACACAGCTGTTTGATAGATGTCTTGTCACTCTTCTTTCTTGTTTCTATTTATTACATGTCTGCCATTACCCCTTCTTTTCAGGGCTTCCCCCTTTTTGTTTTTCTTCTTTTGACACGTCATTCCAAAATCCAAACAATTTTCCTTACCGTTCTGCACCAAATTTTTTGTATTGTAAATGGAGGCCAGATTTTTCAAATCCATTCAAAATCGAGAATTTCAAATAACAACTTTTGTGGGAGTAGGGATTAATTTTTTTTTTCTCCGAGCATTAAGATTGATGAGGATAGGAAATATATTTGCTGCTCCAATTTGGAAAATTCCCGGTTTATTTATTGGAGGACCTCCGATAATTCGACATATAAAACTATTTTGTATATTTTGTATCATTAATTTATGACAAAAGACGTAAACTATTAATATGTGTTATATGGATCGATTTGTACACAATTTTACTATTTAGTTTTCGTATTTAGTGGAAGAACATAGTATTTAATGATTTAAACTGAAATTTATTTCAATATTATTCTTCTTTTTTATGAAATTTTGTTTGTATTCTACGAAACTGCTTAATAAATTCAGACCGTTCATTTCTAATGGAAAATCGGGAAATATTCGATGAAAAATGGGTGAGGAAAACATAATCCTAAATCTTTATTGCGACGGGAAATGCATTTCCTACTTTAATAAGCCCCGTTTCTTTTAGCGTAATTTTGTATAATATCCCATTAAACAAGTTGGTTTATGTATTCAAAACTTTCATGAATGTATGCCTCTCAGTTGCCTCGGGTGCCTAGAAGGATTTCTTAAAATTTAGGTTCATGGAATATATTTATTCCTCTTCTTGTTGTTTTTCTCGTGGTCGTTTAAATTAGTTGCTCTTGCAAATATTTTATAAAATCTAAATTTTAGTTTTGAGCTTTTGATTCTTAATACTAGTTGACTAGAACCTGTTTAGTTTATTTCTTAGAATTAAATCCGTTGCATTTGAGCTTGAAAAATAAAATATTTTGAAAAAATAGTTCAAGAAACACAAGCAAATGGGCCCTTAAAATTCATTGAGGTTGTTGTGTTGTTTTTTCAAGAAGAAGTTGTTTTTGTAAACGTTTTAACTCTGCATACTAATTTAATATAAATTGATAATATTATTTCAGAAAAACCAAAGTCTTTATTGCTTATGGAAAAAATTTAAAAATTAATTTTTATAAATTAAAGTTTTAGGGGCTTTCCTAAACTGCCGTAAGTTCATCTATAATTGATAATGTATCATTTTTAACCATATATTAAGACATAATTAATTTTATATTTGTTTTTGGTGACTTTAAGGTGACTTTTTGCTAAATAAAGTTTTTATTACTTTACTACTCTCAATATTAGATGGGTGAGTTCTACTATAAAATGAGTGGATTTGACTTATCAATTTAATAATAAAGTGAATAAAATAATATTTATTGTGTTTAAATAGAGTAAACATATCCAATATCCCATTAGTTCTAATATAGTTGTGGGATCAAACATGAATTCACTTTTCAAGTAGCAAATCAAATTTAGTTATATTTTGTCCAACCCACGGAATAAATTTGGTATGGCTATATGTCTAGGGTTCCACCTCTTCGATGAAATGTTTCTTATATCGCATATTTTGTGAACTTCCACTTTGTAAAATTCATATTGCACCTCATTTGTCAGCCTTTAAAGTCAATATATATATATATATATATATAGATCACTTTTTTTTTCAAATTATTTTCTACTTTTATTCAATTTAGTTTTTTAAAGTTCTAATTTGTTTTGGTTTCGTTGATTTCTGTCAAGTTTGAAATAATTTTAATATATATATATAATTTCCTTAATCAAAATTGATGATAGTTAATAAATAGTGCTACCAATAATAATTAATTTTTTTGTTAAATTTATTTTTAGTAATAACGGTAGTAATAATGATGACGATGATGATTTGTTGAATAAAAAATTATAAATTATAATTTATTTTATATTAACAATGATTAAATTAATAAAAAAGCAGTTACAACCACTATTGTTAGCCAGTTTTTTAATTTAATCTTTAATTATGTCGTTGATTTCATTACATTTATCGACATATGGTGCCTTGAGTTGTGTTTCAAAATTGTTGTGCAATAATCTCTAACAGTTTTGGTAGAACATATGAATTTTCAAATATTTCTTGACTCTTTTCTTTGATATGTGTCACAAGTATTTCAAGATCGTGTACTCTTATAAATTTATGCATTTATTTGCTTGCTTCAAATTTCGGTGATATTAAAGCTTAATATACCAATAATAAGATATAATAATTATTATTGTTTTTGTTACTATAAGTCATAAATTTTCATAATTCCTTCACTAAAATGTTAAAATAGTATTGTTACATATATTCATAGTTCTAAGAATTCGTACTTAATTTAATTGTTCGATTTACTGACAATAATATGCACTAAGTTGAATTAAGATTTAATTTAAACTAAATTTCAGTTAAACAAATGTTCATTTCAATTCATTTAAATTTTACAATCTCAAATAAGTTGAAAACAATAAGACTTTCGCAATATGTTCTAATTGGAATATTAGACAGTTGTGTTGCACGGCAAACCCCCTAATGCAATTTCTCTACCGGCACCAAAGAAGAAAACATCAAAAATCATAGTTACATACTTATGAAATGTCGATCTCTAATCATGATATAAGGGAAAACCCACTTGCAGTTACTTCCGAGCATCTATCGATTCAAATTTCCATTTCTCTGATAAATAAGCCCAGCAGATAAAACAGAAGCGTACAAGTAAAAAGAGTGAAAATGCAATCAAAGAATTTACTCTTGCATATTATAGGTTTTGCCGTAGAGTTAGGGTTACATCTGTACTTAAAATTAATTCGAAGAAAGAAAATAAAAATGACAAGGTGATTTCATTGACCATTCATGTGCTATATGAAAAGAAAGAAACAAAGCATAGACTAATAATAAAAAGTTACAAGGGGCAGGGCCCCCATCTATTATATAAATAAAGAATATAATTTAATTTGTAGCGTTTGTATTGTTGTTCCCAATTTCATGTGTTTTTATTCTCCTGTTACCTGTTTGTGATGGACGGCCAAACACAACATAATTTGGAAAACTAATCACTTCATGTCATCGAATCAAGAATATTTAATATTTGCATACTTGCACATGCAATTGAAAGCAAAATTAAAAATATAATAAGAAAGAAGGGATGTCTAGTGTTGTATCAAGAAACTATAATGAGAAAGAATCAAAATCCATCATGTCGTTGCAAGTGAATTTCCAAAACATGCCCCCCTTTGGAATTTGTTTTGGTTTGCTTTCTTTCTGCTTTTGTTTAATCAAATCTACGTATCTTTCTCTATTCAGCTACGATATGTAATTTTTCTTTTCTGTTGTCAAGCACTTGTATAAGCAAAAGGTTTAAGTTGATGGACAATCTCAATAGTGTATTTTGAGATGTTATGAAGATATTATGACATATTATCAGTCTAGGAAGTGTTGAATTTATAATCAACAAAAGAAACTGTAAAAATTCGAAATATTAACTACATGTTTGAGAAGTTCAAGTGTCATGTTGTGGAAGTTTTCAACTAACATTTTGTAAATTGATATGTAAGGGTCAATTAGTATTAATAAATAGATATTTCATTAACTCAGATTAATCCAAATAATCATCCAATTTTTATATTCATATGTATAAAAATTTTCTAAAATGCTCTAAGTAGTACTCCAGACACAATGAATGCTCAATATACTAATTTTATGTAGGTTTATCTACTTCAAAAAATTCTCTCCTTTATACTAAATCAAATAAAATTACAACAAATTACATTAGTGTAATTTTATACATGTAATTAATTGAAATGAACTAAAACTGAATAGATATGTTAATTGGAGACATCTAATTCGACTACCCTAGTTATAAGACAACGTTTTTTTTGGATAACAAAGGGCATATATTCATAACATAGTGATAACATTATCAGCAAAATTCATCTAGAACCTATGTTGGTCTGAATACCGCCTGAATGACATTCTATCTTAGGTCGTGTGGTTATGTCTCACAATAGGCTTTACTGAGGCCTAAGCCAGCATGCTAAACCGGGTCAACCAAGCGTAAGTAGGTTGAGCCGGATTAGCAAATCCTTATCTGATTAGGAAGAAATCCCATATCCTTAGGGAATTCGGATTCCGTTATCAATTAGGAAGAATCCTAATTAAGAAGGAAGTCTAAAAAGGAAAGAGAGTGAATCCTAATCAGGATCGGACTCTCTAACGTGAAAGGCAAGACACATTGCCTATAAATTCTCCAAAGCCCTAAGTCCAAAGATACGAAATTCTTGAATCCTAGCTGTTACTCTGCTAAACTATTTTCTCAAATCATTACTGACTTAGGCATCGGAGAGTCCCCCAAAGAGAACCCCCCGATCCTGATCCTTGGTGTTTTCAGGTGACAACAGTCGCCGAAGTTTCAAGAAGATCAATGAAAAAGACAACTAACAAAGACTAGTTATCAGTTCTATTGGTTAATATGAATCATAAGCTGCGCGTAAAGGATATATAATTGCATTTAAATGAAAACTAATGTTTTAATATGGGAGATCCTTAGTTATTTTGATATTCAAAAGGTGAATCTTTTATACACAATTAGATGGAGTTTTATTTTAATAGGTGATTGAAAATCGATTGCATCCATTATTTTATACTCCCTCCATTTTAAAATAAGTGACTCTTTAAAACTTTTATCAATATTAATAAAATATTTATTATACAATTAAAATGATTAAAACACTCCTTGACTTTTTATATAAAAGTTCAATTCTTCTTAATTACTAATATAAAATTCCATCAATACATATCATCTCTACTAATTAAAGCAATGGCAAATTAGAGACTAATGATAAAATTATGCATTGAAAATCTAACAAAAATTATGCATTGAAAATCTAACAAGTCACTTAAAATAGAATAAAATAAAAAGACTAAAGAGTCACTTATTTTGAAATAGAGGTAGTAGTAGGTACAAATACTTAAGCAATTTATTTTTCATTTCCTTAGAAGTTAATAATCACATGTTGTTTCTAACTTAATTAAAGTATAATTAAATTCAGTTTAATATAATTCAAATCTATTATGTTCAGTTTATATATGTTAAAGTTTAGTTTAATTCAGATATAATTAGTTTAATTTTAAAAATTTAAATAATCATTAGTATTATTAATAACCAAAACTAACTATATTATTTATTCTTAGATTACAATAATAAAGTTGAACTGAACCTAGTAATTATAAGAAATAGGCCAAATGCTCCATTAAGCCTCTTAAGTTGGCACGAGAAGCCAAGTGACATCCTCAACTATCATGGGATTTGAATCCTCTAACGTTGGAAAATAGAGGTAGAGTGATTTTGGAACAATGATATTCATTCATTTTAAAATAAAAGGTTGATATTTGTTGAGCTTGAAAATGATAAAAATTAATTGTTTTTTATCATTGTGTCTATCTCTCTCTTACTGCACCATGAAGTTAAGTTAGAGAATCCTTTTTCACTATCATGAGTGACACTTTATCCTCTCAAAATGGAAAAAGTGAACTAATTTGTTCCCTCATTACCACGTGTCATCTTATGATTGAAGAAAAAAAATGGAATATTTGAAAAGTCAAACTGACCAAAAGTTAAGCAGTTGACACATGACATTAAGGGAGCAAGTTGGTTCGTTTTTGCCAATTTGAGGGGGTAATGTGTTATTCATGAAAATTGACGGCTTTTCCTGCCCAGTTTAAAAGGCAAATGATGCATTTGGCCTAATACTTATCGTAAATCTGGGGCCTATCGCATCATATAGCTATTGCAATAAGATATTTTTAAGTGTTTGTTTACTCGTAGAGGATTGTGGCTTTAGTCTCGCACAATTAGTCTTGGTTCAAATAATAACCGAGGCAAAATCTTAAGGGGCATGCTTTTTCTCTTAGTTATTAATATAACAGAGTTAAAAGGGGATCCAAGAAAGGAGCGTTGGAGGGAGGATGTGGTTATTTATCTCAGTTAACTGAAAAAACAAGACAGACTAGTAGCTTTTCTCTCTGTTATAACTATAACCGAGACAAATTATTTTATTATTACTCACTCATCCACCTTTAGGTCTCACAAAATTTCCCCTTCTTTTTTAAATATTTATCAAATCCTTGAAGAGGCTGGGTTTCGAACCCAAGACCTCCCACCTCCACATTGAGAGGTGTACCAACACAAAATTTCCCCTTTTATTACTATATCTTACATACTTTTAGGTCTCACAAAATTTCCCTTTCTCCATTTTCAACCTCACCATTAATTCGTGCTCCTTCATTCATCACCGCCTACTCCTTAAGTTCATCTCTTCCTAAGCATTTTTGGGTAATCGACATTTCCTTCTTGTTATGGTTTTTTCGAGGATTTTTTCATTTTCCATCAATTGAATTTTAGATTTTGTTTTTCTCGGCTCAATCTTTGCTCCTCCCCCTACAATTAGCGTCTGGTAAAATTAGATTGTATTAGTAAAATTCTTTCCAATGTATTGATGCTCTCATCTACTTACGCATTACTAATAAAATTAAAAGAGGTAATAGGCACTAGGGCATCAATCGGTCTTTTCTTCAAATGCAGTTTATATC
>CAOJBJ013111223.1:0-12081 GCA_948291685.1 Euphorbia celastroides
AGTGAACCTGAAAGCAATGAAGCTCAACCATCCTAACCTCAACCAGCCAATGATCCAGAAGGAGAAGACAAGGATGAAGAAGAATCTAGTACTAATAAGCTTGAGGAGGCTACCAAAATTCTCCAAGATGAGTTGGAGAAGAGGAAGAAGGAAAAGTCCTCAATCAGTAAAGAGCTCAAAGACATTCATCAGTCTTTAGAGGATTTGAGGAAAAAGGAAGTAAACTTTGGCCCAATGGTGCAAGTAATGGAGAATTTGAGGCTTGTTGCACCTACTTCTGGGTCAATATCCTTGGCAACTAAGACAGTCATGGGTCCAACGCTCATAAATGTGCAGAATGCCACGGATAGAGTTAGAGGAGCAGCTGAGAACGTTGAAAAGAAGGTGGATGATTACTCAGCACAGTTGAAATCTCAAAGCACCACTATTGCTGAAGAAACAAAAAGAATGCTGCAGAAGTTGGAGTCCGAAGAACTAGCAAAGAAGATCTGCAATGAGCTTAAAGATGAAATTCAGAAGGAACTTGATCAATTCCTCAAGAACTATAAGAAGCAGAACAAAGCTAATGATGCTAAAAAGCAGTCCAAATACAGAGCTGAAATGATTAAGGAAATCAAGTCTACTCTAACCGAGGCAAAGGCCGAAATCATCAAGGAGATTTCATCCGGCAAAAAGGCCATTACTCAAGCTGAGCTTGACTCTGCTATGGCAACTTAGAAAGATCCTTAATGAGACCACACTCATAAAGGCCTCAGTGGACTCTCTTATTGACCGAGTCCAAGCTCTGTTTGTAAAGCTAGAAGCCTCTTCCAGTATCAATCCCTTCCAGCTACACGAGAGCATAATTCTTCCATTCCTTCAGAACCTGGTGTAGCAGCTCTATGACCTTGCTCTTCCGAGCTACGAGGCTCATTATGCTCTGAGCAGAGCCATGTTCCCATATATGGCCGAATCCGACAAGGAATACATGCTCAAGTTGCTTCCACAGTTCAAGGAGAATTTCAAAGTGTTTGCTGAGGAGCTGAAGCCATTTCTCCTACTCCCGGATGTTGTCAATAGAATTTTTGAGGCAAGGGAAGAGGGAGATGAAGACTTTATGGCATATTCCTGGGAAGCTACCTGGAATGCACCAGATACTGTCGAAGTTCCCTTTGATGCCAACAAAATTGGGGAGAAGGGAAAAGATGCAGATGGTGATGAAGTAATGGGGGAGAATGAAGCTGAGCAGAGGAGAAGGGAAGAAAAAACTGTTGGGAAGAGGAAAGCAATAACTAATTCGGAGCAAATCCCACAACCGAAGAAGAAGAAGTAGATAGGCAATCAATGTAAAATCTTTTGCTATCTTCTTTAAGCTTCTTGTATTTTGTTTGCTTTTACTATTGTCTTCTGTACTTGTAACAAGAACTTCATTGATGTTAATTTTTTGTTAACAACAGAAATATAATAGTAAAATCCGGAATATACTCATCACAATCTGCTTCAATCATCTTTTGAAGCACTAAGGCAGAAATATGGGGGAGTAGATGAATGCCTAGGATAGAGTATGAATGAATATGTTGTTTTGTGTTTGTATCTTTTTCTTAGGATTTTGTTTCCATCAAATGGGGGAAATTGTTGGAAGTGGCTCACTAAATTAGAAAATCTGATCAAAGCCAAGATCTGACCCACTTCGAGTAGAGTTTGAAGATAAACAAAATCCGAGAAGTCAAGTCAAGAAGCAAGATCCAGGTCAGGAAGTTCTGGAATGATAGATGGCAAAGGAAAGATCCCGTCTCCACGTGGACAGGAGTGAATCTGGTCACAAACTAATTTGAAATGTCTAAGTATGCGGAAAAGATCAAAACTGGTCTTCAAGAAGCATTAAATGCAGTCCACCAACTGTCGGAGCATTTAATGAAGAGAGAAGCACTAAAAAACAAAAACAGCATGGTGACAGTGACATAAAGCCACTAACCAACCAATGGCGAAGCACGTGGACCTCAAAGCCGATTCAAACAGTACTAGGATGTTCTTCAGACCAGTAAAATGTCTGAAATCCTATGAAACTTTATTGGTGCACAAATCCCTAGCTACAGCGGGAATTAAATTGTCTCTAACGGCCAAAGGGACGGTCCGGATGCGTCTTCAATGAACCGGATTGAATCCCCTTCAACGGTAGCATTTATTTCTCAACCCATAAATAGAGGATTTTGGAGCATGAAAAAGTTGTTGATTTTCCAAGCTTTCGAGAGCTATACAAGTTTCAAGTGATCGGCTTACGAAATCAAAGAGAACAAGATCAAGTTTCAAATATGCTCTAAAACTTTATTTGTAAAAGAAAATTGTAAATCTTTGTAATCGGGGGATTGCAAAGTGGGACTAAGTTTCTAGATCCGGGTGAGCGATTAGAAACGGTATATCCCGTTGAAAGGATTCAGCTAAGCTAGTGAGAGTTTAGAGGTATATCCTACTTTCGGAAAGGGTTCTTTTCGGTAACAACTTGTAAAAGGCTTGATTCCTGCCCGCAAAGGAATCATTTAGTGAATTAAAGCCCAGAAAGAGTTCTGGGGACTAGAGTAGGCGGGGCCGAACCAGGATAAAAATTCAATGTGTGCAATTTAAATTTATTTATTCATATTCTGTTTGCATCTGAAATCTTTATTAAGTCCGGAATCTGAACTGAAAATTCAAATTGCCAATTGTTTTCTGTAAAAAAGGGTCATTCACCCCCTCTGACCCATATTGTTTACTCCTAAGGGACATATATTTATTTACTTCTTCCAATTTTACCTATAGTATTTAATTGGACCAAATTCTAAACATTAAATTAGACTTTTATATTAAATAAGGGTAAATGAGTAAACTTATGTTCCTAATTAATATTTCTTAATTTTAGAAATAATCTCTAAAAAGTCAATAAAAACACAATGAGTAATTATTATCAAAAGTGAAAAACCGAGCTCTGAATCTTTAAAATAACAATAAATTTGGAAATTGTGAAATGGAAATAAATAAAAGCATAAAAAAAGTGCACAGAAAACAAATAGATGCGTGCATGGATTTATATTAAAATCAGCTCGGCAATTTGAAGCTCTCAAAACAATTTTTACACACAAAACATAAACTGAATTTTTTGAAAAATTAATAATTATAAAACACAATGTGTGGGTGTTCAACATTCTTAGTTTGAACTTGAACTAAAATCTATAACTAGAATCCAATTTTTTATCCAATGGCGTCAGTCTCATATTTTAGTTTATATGGCACACAAATGTGTTATGCCATATGTGTCTAAATAAGATCATAAGTTCATACAGACGCACAATATAGGGCATCGAAATTTGATTCCTCTATATTTGTACAAATTCTCTTACAGATAGGCAATTAAAGTCACGTGACTTTGCATGTGTTATATTGTGATTATTTGCATGTTTTCATTGATTTAAATTATTAAAGGTTTAAGTTGTTCTAATTATGTTTGTATTATTTGGAGCTTCTTAATTAACTTTTCATTATTGCCTATTCCAATTGCACAACTACTAATAATTTCATGTAATTATTGTTCTAATTTTCCAATTTTTTACTACTTATTTAATTATACTTGTGTTTGGAATATTCTATAACCATAAGAGCCTAAAGCTTACACTCGTGGTAAACAATTGAAGCGAAATTAGCCTAAACCATTGCCAGGAAGGGAGAAAAAAAATATTGGATCTTAACTTTTGCTTTTCTCTTCTGCTATTTACATGCTAAGAAAGTTAAGTAAGTCTCTCATGTTCATCATTTCACTGTGATAACATTATTAGAATACGTACAATAATTACTGTGCCAAATTATTATTATTATTATTTTTATTATTATTATTATTATTATTATTATAGTAAAATTTGTTTTTATGAAGCTTGATTGTGATTCACATTGAAACAATTGATAAAAGGACATGAAAACGAATTGAAGTAATTTCAAAGGTACATTCAGTAACTTTCGCTGGACATGTTTGTAAATTTGTAACCAATGCCCATATTTCTATTTTGATGTTATTTTTACAGATTTTAATTACAAAAACCATGCAAACGTAGTTAAAGAATTTTTTTTTTCAAATAGAAAAGAATAGCAAGGCGATCCGCTATATAAAATATTATATAATTTTATATATTTTGGTTTGTACATCAACTAACCAAACCATAGCTATTATTTTGGACAAGGACCTCCACCTCTCGTAGCGCCTTCCCTGATTGCAAATTGTTCTTTTATCTTTAAAATGATTGAAAGTGGTTTTCACTAAACACATATAACTATCGTTTAATAATTGAAACACAAAAGAAACAGTTGTTACAAATGAGTTCAGACAATTACCTAAAATTCACTCACAAAAATGGCTCCTTAGTTCCATTATAGACCATGATAGCTTACTCTGAACTACACACAACGTACATAAAATAACGAAGTCAGAACTATTGATTAGAAGTCGGAATTCAAGAATTAATTGAATTTATTCAAAACTTTTAGTTCCCAACACACCATTTTCTCCTAAGAGTTTGCACTCAATATTCAATCAACATTAGATTAATTGAAATTCTTCTGAAACATTGGTTCCCGTCACACCATTTGTCTTCCATGACTAAGAGTTTGCAGCTAAACTCTTCAAATTATTTTCTATTTTAACAATAGAGCTTGAAACTATTTTTACTATTTTCACATTCTCTATTAGGCTAAATTGTATTCCACGGCCTTAAATGATATTCAATTAAAATGTTAGAAACCATAATGCACAGAAAAACCAACGGAGCAAATTAGCCATCACACCAACAATCACTTCATAACTTAAAGTAACCGATTATCAGTCTAAAAACAGATAGCTTAAAACCGAACCGATTTTCCAATAAACAGCTGCTTTAACTTATCCATTTCAAGTCATCACCTTCTGCTTGGAATTCCAACCAAAGGGTTCTGCTCGATTCGCCCAACAGTAAAAGCAACTTGTGATGCACTAGCTTGTGTTGCAAGAGTAATTTGCTTTGCTGGAGTTGTTTTTATTATTCTCGGGTCACCCGGCTATTAAGGTGGCAATATGAACTGTGGGAAGTTGAAGTTACTCTTCGACTACATTGACAAGTTCATATTCGATCAATGATAGGTTGTTGTCTTCCTTCACTGTGAAAGTTGCAGGCTCGGTTGGTTCAACACGGCCCCACTTGTCCACAGCCAGCCTCATTGATCCCTTGAACATGTCGATTTTGGCGTTTCGAAGAATTACGGTGGTTCCCTCTTTCATCAAGTCCACTGAGCAGGAAGAAAGATCAAAATGTTAATTCAAATTACTGTAATTTGGGACTAAAAATCCATTAAAAAAGATGAGATGCTGGAAATCAAAGTCACTATCACATCAATTTCTCATCAACGACAAGAAGTTTTTGATTCGAGACTATAACAGTAGATTATGGTGAAACTGAATCAAATTTCAGGATTTGAGAATATATTGAAATGGTTTATTTCATAGCAAACACTACACAAACTACCATCAGCACTTTTAAACTGAGATGTTCCTAAAGAATCAACAATATCCATTTACACAACCACAAAAATAGCGAAGGAATCAAGCAAAGTTCAGCAGTTTCAAAGGAAAAAACTTAATCAACACAAATTTAATGACAGGATTAAGGCAGGACCAACAAGTTAAGCAGTTCATAAATACAAATCTTGATCACTGATCAACAACAACATTACTCTAGCTGCCTAAAAAGAGTTGCAACAGCTATTCATGACTTCACAATAACAGAAGTTCAGATAGTTTAATGAATCATTTGATCAACATTCACCAAATATCGACTCATCCAACCGCAAATTGACATAAAAATGAAGAGAAAACACATTACCTTGATCATTCCTAGCTGTAAAGATAATCATTCCAGTTTCATCCCCCACCAAACATTCAGCAATTCGCATCTGGCGTACTTGTGGACCATCAGCTCGACCCTTCTGCAATACCATCTTTGTACTAACAACTTTCACAGTGAGAGTATGCCCACTAGTACCAGGGCGCAGCTGGTCAACCTTGGTAAACACTGGCTTCCTTAATCCAGCTTTTTCAGCCATTTCTGTAACACCTTCACATAAAAAACAAATATGATAAAAACAAAACCAAATGCATAACACCAAATGCCGAGATAAGAGAAAAAACTAAAAATTCACTAAGGCTCTATTCTTTTCAACTTATTTTCTTTTCAATTCATTTCAGTTTCATTCAATTCAGTTTCGGTTTCCTTAAGTTCTGCTTCATTAGACTTCCATTAGAAGTCTATTAAGAGTCATTAAATTTCAATAACTATCAATAAATTTGAAAAAGTTTTGAACATCATTCAATTTCGATTAGTATCGTATAACCAATTGATCTTTAGTCAAGTGGTACACCTTTCAATGCGTTGGTGGGAGGTCTGGGGTTCGAAACCCAGCATCTTCAAATTTATTCCAAAAAAGAATAAGTGTCAAATAAGTTTCAGTCAACACGCTTCAAATAAGTTTCAGTTCAATTCAGCTTCATTCAGTTCAGTTCTGCCGCTAGCCGTTCAATCTAAAATAAAAGAGCCTAAATTAAACCCTAACAAGATGAAAACTATAACTAATTGAAACTAAAACATTGAGAAGCCACATTTTCAGTTTCATAGAGAAAATGAGATTATCAACAACACATCAGATTCAAAACATGATCGCATTACATTGAAACAGCTATGGACTGCCACAAGCGCAATTAGCAAAAAAATTAACAAGTTAACATCGAGTAATCCAAAAAAAAACACGGAAAACAATCGCCATTTACAGCGAATCACTCAATCTACAGCTCAAGACACAGATCAAGCAATCAGCGACAACAAATTCGAAAATTAATTCAATACAAATAAAAAATACAAGCAAAATTTTGATGAGATTAAATTAAGGGAAAGGAAGCTAGGGATTGAAAAGTACCTTTCAGAAAGAGGAAATGGAGAGATCTGAAGGAGAGAATGAAGATTGAAGAAAGGACGGCTGAAGAAGTGAAAAGGCAAATAGATGTGGAGCTGATTGTAGCCGTCGATCTTTGATTGGTCGAATGGTCGATCTCACTCTACACGTGGATATTGCTGTGTTTGGCTGCGGTTGTTATCTTATTCCTGTTGCTCTTATCCTACTCTAGTTCGGTAAATACCCTCAAATTATGTGGTATTACGTGTACGCTATTTCTTTTTGTCATACTGTTTAATGTGTTGCCTTTTAATATCGCTGCAATAATAATTATATAAAATAATGTTAACAAAACCGCTACAACATAAAATGTATAAGGGTAATAACTTGCATGCTACAAAAATTAAATGGACAATACATGCATAAAATGGTCCAGCTCACTTGTTGAACATGTTTAATATAAATATTACTTACTATATGTAATATTTTCGTTGGTTTATTATCGATCTTATATTTCAACTATACTCAATAGTCATAGTCAAACATATGAAGCTTTAATTTGAAACCTAAATAATAAAATAACATATCAACAAACATCAAATAAAATTTTTCAAACACGCAATAAACTTTTCTAGCCTTATGGTCTAATACCACATGCTACCAGGTTGCAATAGGAGTCATATCTTTTATTTCAACAATCTGGATTTAACTAATGGCATAATGTTAGCAAAGAAGAAGTCCGAAATATATAAGATAAAGGAAGAACAATATTATTGCTTCAAATTGTTTTAAAATTTTCTTCAAATAATGAATATGAAGGTTGTTACTTGTCATGCGTATGTCATTGTAAAGTTGAACAACTTTCGAACTAAATTGGTCGAATTATAATCACTATAAAGTTAAACATATAAGACTTGAAATTAAACATGTTTTCGCTTATTTGCTGTAAAACTTCAAAGAGGATGTTTTGCCTTTTGATAAGTAGAATCATACGAAATGCTGTATCGCTCTTGTGTTACGACCAAATGAGCCTAAAAAGTGATGGTTTAACGACCTTTTGTCAATGTCCTCATGGATTTCAATTCGATTATTATATCCAGCTCAAGTATATCTCTCAATTTATCAATTTTAATTTGTTATTTCCTCAACATTTTAACATAATTTATCATAGGTTCCTAATCTCAATCTCAAATTATATTTGAGAAAACCATAAATCTCAAAACATACACGTATTTCTTACAAAAAATAATTGCTATGGAAAAACTAATAAATTAAAGAAATAGAAAAAATTGAAATGATACATCTTATATATTCACAAGAAAATTTATTAATTTCAAGTTAGTTAGTAAAAGCATAAAATATGAAAATAACAAGACAAATACATTGGATAATTTTTGGATTTCGTGGATCTCGTTTGAACATATTCTTAATTCAAAAAATAAATTTAATTCAGTTCATTTCATTTTAAGATCGACAGCGGTTATCATCAAGACATCCACGCTCATATTCATTAGCTTGTTCACGTGGAGCATTTGGAGTGGCTTTAGCGATCGAACCCGGATCAATCGTGCCCGAATCACTTTGTGCCTCCACTTCTTTGATTGCCATACCCATCACTCAATAGTCATAATCAAAGCCAAACATAGTATCATCGACTTCATATCCGATTTCCCCATTGTATAATATTTCTATTTAATTTCTTCAATCAATTTCATACATAAAGTTAAGCTATTTATACTTGAGTTTCTCAGATTGATCAACTGAAATTTGCTAATTGTAGTGTATTCTGTTGCGTAGAAGTTATTGGATGGTATAGGGTCAATCTTCTGCTAACAATAGAAGTCTTACCAAGTCAAAATCTGCATACTACTATATTGAGATTTTATTTATTTTTAGAACTTTATTTGTTCGAGAAGTTTGTTTTTTAAGGTAATACTTTGTTATTAGATTGCGGTTATGGTTTAGATCGGATGGTTGAGCGTCAATGTATAATTGAAAAGTCGTGTGTTCAAACTTGGGTAGTATGGTAGAGATAGGAGGCTTGCATTCATAACTTTGTAACATGTATGTGAATGTGATAAATAAAAAAGTATGGCTTTCTTACAATTGGAAACAATTGATAAACGATCGACTTATTAACCACTAAAAAGTATTTTCGGGAACTCGGAATTCATCAAAGCCTGGCTTACTCCGAAGTTGAATCAATTATGGAAAAGAGATCAACAAATAACTAATGAGAAATTACAATACTGATGTCGAATAGTTATTGAATAGATTTTCTAATAGATGAATAATACACTTTTAATAGATCATGATTTGAAAAACTTCTCATAGATGTCTAATAAAAACTTCAATAATGCCCATGTAATCTCTAAAATATTTCTAACAGATTTCTAAAAGATTTTTAATACTTCAAATTCAAAGAGATTTTAGCACATGTTGAACGGATATATTATAAATGTCTATTACATGTCTCATAGATCTCTAAGAAATGTCTAACACATTTCTAATAGATTTTCAACAATGTATTACAAATCTCTATTACATGTCCTCGAGATGTGAAATAGATTTCTGACATATGTCTAATAAACAACTGACATATGTTGAATAACGTATTTATAATCTTGGGTTAAAATGAAAAATATGTTATAGATTTGTAGAAGTCTCATATAAGTTAGAAAATTCCGGGATTATAATTTTCTAAAGTTCAGAAAATTTCAACATTTATGGATTTTGATGGTTGAGATTTGATGCAATGTAGATCGGCTATAAATAAAATTTCAACTTTAAAACTTGGCCGACTTTACAATATCCTTTTCCAAAACTGTAAAAACTTATAATCAAAAAGTCAGAAACATTTTTAACAATTGTTTAATCGAAAATTCAACAAATCTCTGATACATTTCTAATATATTTGTGTTGGAAAAACTCTAACAAGTAATTAATATGGATGCTTTGTAGAAAAAAGAACTAAAAACTTTGAATTCGTGTATTGAAAGAAAATCAACATTGTGTAGATAAAATGTAATACAAAGTTTTATGGAGTGAAAAAGGGAGAGTGGGTGAACGATGATCTTGGGATTTGGCGTTTCTCTTTTTTGTTTTGTGGAGTGATTTGCGTCTTATATTTAAGACTGTTAAATTTGGAAATTGAAAAGGGGAGTGGATATTGGATGTAATTGTTTTGGTTGTTTTGTTTATTTACGAGTTTTATAAATTGTAGGTGATAATTTGGTTAAATCCATATTTTTTTTGTCATTCCATGTAAGTTGTCCTTATTATTGTTGCCTTCAATTTACATTTATCCATTTTCTTCTTTCAAATCTTTTTTCTTTCTTTCACTACTCTTTTATAAACAATGTATTAGAAAATAATATTTACTAATATTAGTGCATTAGATGCATAGTTATAGTTGGATCATTGTGGGTCAAACTCCTTTTAGACTAATTATAGAAGTCATACCTGAAGACAAGCATCTAATTGACAATGTCAAGATCTGTATTTGATTTCACAAGAGTTTTAGTTTGATTAATTTAATCTATCATTTTGATTAATAATTTATTTTCTGAAAAAAGTGTCACGGATTATAGAAATTTGGCAAGAATTAGTTTTTTTGGTAATAGGGTTGCCTTCTCTAATTTTCAGACCGTTCTGGCTGCTAACAAAAATTATTCGCCGACGATCAATTTAAAAGAGCTTAAAAAATTTCAAAGTTTAAGTCTCGAACCTCCACTCTTCAAGTTTATATTGATTACAAAAAACACTTATCAACAAGTTGTTAAACTATTCTTTTTTTTATGGGTTGTTAATGTATTTTAGAAAGTTAAAAAAGTATAATAAGAACAGTAATCAATATGATTAACTTCGATCTACACGCACATTTTGAACGAGTATTTTCTTGACTCCAATCCTAGCTACCATCTATGATTATTTCTCTAAATTCAAATTAATTATATAAAATATATTTTCAGATGTATTTTTTAAAATCGATAGGGTTATAGTATTTGCTAGGATGTCATAAACATTTATATATCCTTTGACATTACAACGCTAAGAAACGAAGAAGACACAACAAAACCTAAAATTACTCAATCAAATTACGTATTTACATAAAAAAAAATTGGCTTTTTATTTATTTATATTCCATATTCACATTATTTTACACTAATTTATGTAAAATTGAATCCAATTATTACATCATTAATCAACCAACAAAATTTGCTTAATACATCAATTGAATCAAACTTATTTGAAATTCAGTTAATTTTTATCGTAATTTAAGGTGGAAATACATCATGTAATATGTGAATACAATAGGAAATTAAGCACTCCCAGAACGACAACCTTGGTCTTTGCGACAACCACGAGTATAGTTGTTAGCTTCTTGTCAAGGTACATTAGAGGTCGGGTTGCATCCCGGAAGAGTATAATTTAACCGAAAACACTGATCAAGCACTCCCAGTGCAATAAACTTGGCTCGACCTTCTACTTCGTTCATCCCAACTTCCAAGACTAACAACAACATGAATATCATAAGTATAAATACCATTTTAAGATGTCTAACTATAAGTTTAAGGGAAAATCACAAAGTAAAAACTTGTGAAAAGCCACTTTGGTGAGAAGTTGGGGTAATAATTAGGCCATGTGTATGCATCTACACAAAGTAATTAAGAAGAAAGTTAAATTTTCAATATTTATTCTCGGAAAATAAAAGTTAAATTGAACAATTTTTATGGTGGCTAACGAGAGAATATCATTAGTTAGAAAAAGAAAACGTGTTTCCATTCTAAAGGTGTGAATAATTAGTACATGTGCTTCAAATTATCGATTACTAAATGCCGTCCATTTTTACTTCATACCGCCTGTGAACATGGTCGCCAGATTGATGGAAAATGACGATTCAATGCAAATGCAAATGCTCATTGGTTTTAGACCAAGTTAGACCTCTTTTGAAGCCTGGTGTTTAGGAGTCGCCAGTTAATTCAATTATTACAGGTCAATTAAGAAAACCCTAAAAATGTAACCAGAGAATGGTTCGGGGAACATGTCATGATTTTTTTATTTGGACTAATGAAATGCAGGTGAAAGATGTTTTTTTAGTTATTTGACTTGAGACCCGTAATTAATTACAGATCGGCCTACATATCCCATTTTGAATAGGGA
>CAOJBJ013111716.1:0-13254 GCA_948291685.1 Euphorbia celastroides
AATTTAGGTACAAAATGACATCACATTAAAAGCCTTCAAAAGAAGCATTGAGACTTAAAGTCTATAAACTAAATTGGTAAAATAAACCCAACTTGGCTAAAAGCTCACCTTATGCATAAAGCATCAAAATGCCTTTCAATAAGCATTTCCGAACTACATTGACTTTGATTTCCTTATTCAAAATGGGATATGTAGGCCAATCTGTAATTAATTACGGGTCTCAAGTCAAATAACTAAAAAACACCTTTCACCTACATTACATCTAGTCCAACACAAGAATCATGACATGTTCCTCGAACCCTTCTCTGGTTACATTTTTAGGGTTTTCTTAATTGACCTGTAATAATTGAATTAAGTGGTGACTCCTAAACACCAGGCTTCAAAAGAGGTCTAACTTGGTCTAAAACCAGTGAGCATGCGCATCGCATCAAATCATCATGTTCACAGGGTGCGGGGTTTGTGCGGAATGAAGAGGGTAGGATAGTGAGGTGGCGATAATAGGCATGTGACAGGAAAGAGGGGTTGTGCGAGTTAGAAGAGTTGACCGTGGTGAGTTGGCGGTGATAGATGGAACAGTGAGGGCTGGTGGTGACGTAAGAATAGAGGTAGAGGAGTGAGGGAAAGTTGATAGGTGTGGAGTGATTTAGAGATGGAGACGGTGTTGGAGTTGGGCGAGCTGATGAAGATCGTGGGGCTGGGGAATGGATAGTAGGGGATATAGTGATGATGATAGATAGAGGTGCTCACATAATCAGAGTAGGGGAAAACCTGTTCATCGACAACAACATGACGTGAGAGAAAAATTTTACGAGTAAGCAGATCAAAGCAACAATCACCATTGTGAGTACGATAATAACCAAGAAAAAGGAAACTTCGAAGTGAAAATCTAGTTTATTAGACGCATAGGGATGTAACCAAGGAAAACATAAACAACCAAACAAATGCAAGATAATATAATCAGGAAAAACACGGAATAGGCGATAAAATGGTACTTCAAAATTAATTGCAGACGATGGCATTCGATTAATGAGAAAGATAGAAGTATCAGACGCATATGATCAAAACTACATAGGAAGAGATACACAATGGAGGAGAGTGAGACCAGTTTCAACTACATGACAATGCTTACGCTCAGTAGCCCTATTTTGTTTAGTTGTGTAGGGGCATGAAATACGATGACAAATTCCATTAGATTGAAGATACGATTTCATTGCCTGGAACTCTTCTCCACCATCAGATTGAAAGGACTTGATTGAACAGTTAAAGTACTTTTCAACATGCAAACGAAAATGAATGAACATAGAAAGAACATCAGACTTATCAACCATAAAATAAATCCATGAATATGTCGAGGGTAGGTCATGAAAATGACATATTATCTATATCCATCAACAGAGCAACTAGAACAGGGCCCCAAATATCAGAATAAATCATATATAAAGGACCTGAAACACTAGACTGAGACGATTGGAAAAGTAAACGATGACTTTTGCTCACCGCACAGTGAGAGCAACAAGTCTAACTACTAGGACTAGACTCACAACTGATATTTTCCTGTTGTAAAAGATGATGAACTAAAGGAAAATTAAGATGACCAAGCAGTTCATGCCACTTCACAAGAGCGGTTGAGTGCACCCGAATTGGAGATGATGAAGACGGTGACAAGGTGTATAGGCCCCAATCATCCAGGCCTCTCAAAAGCACCTGTCTAGAATTGAGATCCTTCACAACAAAGAACTTGTAAAAAAAACTCAACAGAAACAGGGTTAGAATTAGTAAGAGTGCTAACAGAAATAAGATTAGCATTTGATTGAGGAACATGTAACAATTTTTGCAAGAAAAGATTAGTACAAGGTAAAGTTCCAGAACCAACATGAGAAATAGAGAGATAAGAACCATAACCTTAGTTGGACCTCTTCAGGTCTAGAATATTCAGAATGAAGACTGAGGTTTCCTAACTCTAGAGTGAGGTGATGAGTGGCACCGCTATCCATGATCCAACTCTGATCAACAGGGTGAGTAGTAGTGTGATGTGAAACTAGTGGGTCATAGGATTGGTTAGGGCGAGGGCGGGCTGAAGGACATTCTTTTGCATAATTGCCAGCGCCTTCACAGGTATAACAAATCAAAGAGGAAAATGAGGAGTGAGCTACTTGTGTAACCGGTCACTGAAGTGGCGATCGAGGAGCAAATGCTGGTCCAAGGCCAAGAATTGATAGACTTGGACTGCGCGGACGGTATGGCTGCCTCGGGAACGGGAACTGCCCAGAAAAATTGGGGTTGGGCGGGTGATGCATATGTCCACCAGTACGGCCTCTTCCACGGCCTCAAGGGGAATGATGAACATTAGGATGAGTCCTGACTTAATTTAGGTCATCAAGTGAGGAATGAGCTTTTAAAAGTTGATGCTTCTCTGAGAGGAGAAGTCCAAACAGGTCATCATAAGACACAATAATCATCCGGGCTTAAAGAGAACGACAAAAATCTCTGTATGGACTATTCAGCCCATTGAGACCATCTAAAATTGCATCAACGAGATCCTCTTCACTCACATGATATAGTAGAGAAAACAATATGTCGGAGATAGTTTTAGCTCGTTGCATATATTCGGAGACTGTCTCATTCCCTTTATTGAGAGAATGCAATTGCTATTTCAAATCTCTAATCAGAACCTTTGAACCTAAGGCATAAGTATGTTTCAATTTAAGCCAAGCTTCAGGAGCTGTTCAAACTTCAACTATTTGAGGAAGAATTGATGGTGAAATCGAGTTTAGGATCCAACTAAGTACTTGTTGATCTTGTCTGCTCCAAAGTGCATATTCAGGATTAGGATTATTGTCAACCAGATGAGGAGGGGGCGGTATAAGAGAGAAATCGACAAATTTCAAAAGATCACAACCAGCTAGCATTGGTGTGATTAGGGTGTTCCATAAAATATAATTTGTTGAATCCAACTTAATAGGTAGTTTATGACTTATCTTAGGAGCTGAAACTGAATATGCCGGTGGCACAGGGAGACTGAGAGAATTTGAAGAGGTAGCTGCAGATGTAGAGGAAGAGCCACGTGATTTTTCAATAGACATGGTTGAGTGACAAGGTAGAATATAACAGTATGAATGTGAATCAAAATAGAGATTGCACGAAAATCCTAGAACGAACTGATGAAGGATGAGAATTGATGAAGAACAGCAGTAAATTGAAGAAAAATTGATCTACAGGATAAGTGGGCAAGGGTGCCGATTTCCTGCTCTGATACCATGAACAACAAATGACGTTGTGCACTTCATTCAACTGAGGAAGCTAGGGTTTCATTAGTATAAATAGTTACAAGAATTACATAATGGTCCATGTACAATATACATAATAGTCCTTATACAATATATACTCTAATAGGAAGGAGGTCACTTCCATAAATCATCAAAAGAATTAGACCACTACCATAGTCCCAATGTCCCTCCACTACTACTTGAGGCGCTGGAGCTGTACCAGAAGAGCCTCCTACTCTCCTCTTCCGACTCTACTTACCCTGCAAGTTAAGGTCAGAAAAAGAAAATATGATGAAGAAATGAAAAAGAGACTTCACCGAAATACCCTATGGGAGGTCTTGCCCCCACCGGTACCACTCTGGCCACCTAGTCTACTCTGACTGCCCTGACCCCAGCATCAGGATCGTCACGCTGTCACCCTCATCACCACTACTCACAATGTCAGCAAACAGGTTCTTTGCAGGAAAACCAAGAAGAGCCCCCTACAAAATGCATTGTAAGACGAGTAACGATTGTGAGCATCGGATTTTTATCCAGGGTCTATGATGAATTGGTACTCGATATCAACTTTCTTGTATCCTATTTTGTTTGATTACAAGGTTAAAAAGTAAGGTTGAAGCTCAAAATGAACGAACTGCCAAAGAATTGTGAACCGAACAATCCTAGGAGAAAGAAAGTCTCCCGAACCCCGCCAATATTATTCGAACCCTCAAGCATGTCAGATTTCATCCATTCATATCCCTTAGGTTTATTTTAGGACTCTTGAATTCCAAAAAAGACTAAAATGGGAAAACCATCGAAAAACCATTAACCGAACCGAACCGACACCATTTTTCATGTCTAAATACCCAAAGTTATCTTGTATCATGATTTTATGACCATTCAAATACCCAAAATGTCAAAATTGCCGAACCACGAGTCATCCAAAAGACCGATTATTTCTCATCCATACTAACTTCAAAGTTCACATCCAAACCATCAAACACACTCTATTACATTCCAATTTTTCATTCAAGACAAATTTGGGTCAAATCGGGCTTGAAACGGACTTAGAAAAGCCCCCGAACAGCCTTTTGAATTATCGGTGGAGGTCTTATAGGACTGCCGGCCACCCTACAGTTCGCCAGACCCCAACAAAAAGGCCCGCTGTTCCACTAGATGAAAGAAGCCAATAACAGGAAACTGGCAGATTGGGGCGCCCAAAAGGCTTATGATTGACCAATATACCCCAAAATAGCGTCGAAAACAACAAAAATCAGTGAAAAACAAATCAAAACAAACCAAGACTAGGCTTTTAGCCAGCTCCCAGTGGAGGGAGAGATATATTAAACCTAAGGAACCTCTATCCTCTCTTGCTCGGGTTTTAAACAAATTGATCTTAAAACAATAAAAAGAGAGAGTTAGAGGCCCCGAAAATATGATAAAATGTCAAATCTGTGGCCAAAAAACTCAAAAAAAATGAATGCGAGGAAGAATAGAGGGCTTGGAAGTCTCGAAAAACAACCGGAGGCCATGTTAGGAGTCGGAGGTCCGGTGGGACCGCCGACGGTCTAACTAAACCGCCGATGGTCTTACAAGACCGCTGACGGTCTTACAAGACCGCCGACGGCTTAACAAGGCTGCCAATGGTTACAGTAGACCTCCTGTCACCAACAAAGTCGCCGGTGGACCCTATGGGCCACCGGCCTGCGGTTCTTCGCATCTATGAAAACATAAAACAAAAACCGAAAGTCATAAACGAAAATAAATGAGACGGTCAGTGAAATTAAGGTTCAGGGGGTTTTTTACCTTGAGTAATCGAATCAACTACTTTAGGTTTCGGGTTTCAGGTAAGAAATGATTGGCTAGTCTCCAATTAGGCAGCGTTTCACGTTGGAAAAGCCAGATCCTCTAAATGGCGGCCAAGGCCTTGTATTTACACGAATTTTGGTTTGAAAAACAACAAAATCCTATCCTATCCTTATCAAATCTACTTCAAATATTAGTTGCAAATATTTTGGCGCATCCTAGAGCAACTGATGGGCCAGGCAGTTTTGTTTGGGCCTTAGAGGGGCTTTACCAGTTTTGTTGGCCCGGTGGAGGTTCTGATAAGACCTCCACCAAGAAAACAAAACCTCTAGGGCCTTTCAAGGCCTCAACTAAAACCTTCAGGGGTACCCTAAGGTTTTAGGGGTACTTTTAAGGGTTTTTTTGGTTAATTTTTGGGTCATATTTGGGTTTTTCTAGGTCATAAGAACCGTGGATTCGGACACTCAGGTATAACCACTTTATTTTTCAAGGGAATTACCCTAGAATATGATCAAAGAGAGAAAATCATCATTACCTCGTGATACAAGACTTAAAAATCTCGTGCTTACAGACTGTCCCTCGCAAAGTCATTATTCAAAGGATAATAATGAGTTCATGAAGAGAGTCGAGAAAGAAAGAAAACATACCTGCGAGAGGCGGCTGGATGTTTATTTCTTGATCGATAATTAGAGAAAAAGAATTCTTTTTCCCCTTCAATCAAGAATATACATGTTGTCGACTTCTTTACTTGATTAAGAATATCATCACCGCTTTCCTCAATTTCTAAAGGTGAAGCCCTAAAATGGTACAACCATTTACCAGAACAAGTAAAAGTTTATTAGGAGATTCTTGAGCATGAATTTCTTCAACAATTTCGGGAACGTACCAACAACTCTTCTGTATGGATCCCTGAAAATCCAAACACTGGTCCTTCATATCCGGATAACGAATCTGATAGGATACCTGTGATTTTGAATAATAATGGCTACATCAGCATTGACGATCCTCATAATGACTCCTCTAACGACTCATCTAGATATTGTAATGAAGATTATTCCTCTGAGGACAGCTCTGATGAACTCATCTTTCATCTTGACAGGCTTATCTATGCTATCAATAAAGAAGGAGGCCCCTCTGAAGAATATGTCTTCCATGAGATCATGAGGGTTAATCATCCAAATCCTGATTAAGGAGAGATGTCCGAACAACTTGGACATCATGACATTAATTGGTATGATCATATCAAACCATGTTACCTTGAATTTCTGAAATATAAAGAAGCGTATCCTCCTATTGACAAAAATGCTACGCTCCTAGACGATTTAGTATTTGATGGTTCAGCAAATCCAATACTGCATGTAAAGAAGTTCATGCTTCTTATGGGAGCTCGAAATCTCCACCGGTTTAGGTGGCCAAACTTGTTCTTCACCACAATGACTAGGATGGAAACCTCTTGGGTGGGCACTTTGACAAGATTACAACGTCACATTTGGATAAGCACTAGCCATGCTTTCTTCTCATACTTTTCATCAAGTTCAGTATATAAGGGAATCGTCCGCAAAAGTCATCAATTTATGGGACAAGGTCTAACACTAAGGCCTCTCGATCCCTCCACTTTAGTCAACATAATATGGGTCAACAATCCTCATAAAGTAGTGCTCTCACTTATTGCCCAAGTTAACGCAAATGAGGAGACTACCTCTCTTGATGAAAAGGCAATTTTTGACAAAAGTCCCTTCAATCTGAAAGATATCGAACTTCCCGAAGATTTTGATGAATTCGAAGGGTTCTGTCCTCCACTTTATCCTATTGAAACCAAGGTTGGAATTCAGTTTTCTCCTGGACAGATTCTGGCGCCAATCACTAGAAGTGGAAGAATCACTGGCCCACCCGAGCATAATGTCACTGAAGAGATCTTTCCCATTGATTTTAGCCAAACACGAACTAAGGAAATGTGAGCACGGTCCACCCAGCTCGATGATGAATGTTTAACCTGTTTCCTAGTATGGGCAAAATTCTAGCGGAGCCCGTAGAAGACCGATTGTGCATCCAAGAACTTTGGAGCTTCGACTCTGTAATGGTTGAATTCTGGAGCTTAGACTCCGTAATGTCTGGAGCCCTGACTCTACGATGTCCCCAAAACCCTGCAGCTTAGACTCCATAGTGTCCGGAATCCCCGATTCCTAATGCCTGGAGCTTAGACTCCGTATTGTCCAGAATCCCTGATTCCTAATGATCCTGGAGCCCAGACTCCGCAATGTCCAAAATCCCGGAGACCTGACTCCCAAATGTTCAAAATCCTGAATTCTCAAAAATTCCATAAGTGTTCAAATGCCCTGGAGTTCTAAAAAATTCCAGAAATGTCCGGAACCTCGATTCCATCCGAATGTCTCAGAAAACCTAAACCGGAAAAAAACCAAAAAAAGCCGAAAAACGGCACAAAACTCTCTCGAAAGAGTTTTGACCGAAAAAGTCAAAGCTATTGTACAAATGACGGCTAGATTGACCCTCTGGATGACCACCACGTGTCACCTTCCAGAAGGTACAATCTGGTCGATCAGCTAGATTGCACCTAGTCTATCATAGGTGTGATCTAACCGGTCGGCTGGTTACACCTATGGGTGAAACTAGCCGATCGGCTAGATTGACACCCCGAGATGGCTATCAAAAGCCCTCTCCTTCAACCCTTTCAACACACCTCAACATCCTTCAAACACACCTCACAACTCTCAAATCCTCTCAAACACCTCTCAAGTGTTCTAAATCGCTTCTAAAGCCTTTCTAAAGCTTTTTATGTCGTTCCAAAGCCATCCTTAGCATTCCAATCGAGTCTGTCCCCTGGAAAACCGATCTCGGAGCTATCGAAAGACCCTAGTACCTAGGCATCGACTGACTTCACCCTACGCCCCGCATCTCGGGCAAACAACTGTTAGGATAGTCGAGGTTCTAGATCCAAAACCTCTCCTATACCATTCCCACCCGAAACTCTGCCGAAATTCCCAGAGCTTTCACATCCTATACCCTTCTATAGCTTCCTATAGCTTGAGAATATCCTTCAAACCTTCGATCCTAGTCGAAGTATTGTTCGAGCAAAGACTCAATCTTGCTCAAATCTCACTGAAATACAACCAGGAGTTCTGCCGAAGTTCTCCCAACTATCACAACAATCAGTCCTAAACTTGCCTAAAGAAAAAACCCTACCGCCTGGAAAGGTAAACTGAGGGTTTCTAGCTATCACGCCCATCTTTATTGCATTGATTGATTGCATCATCACGCATATGCATTATGGTTTTCTTGTTGTGAACATGCACAAGAAAACACGGTAAGCCTACACTGTTTAAATTAAGCAAGGTATATAAAGCAAGCATGTAATAAAATATACCCTAGGTATACACAGTAATGTGAGTCATTTTATGGTGTATCATTGATAATGTTGGATGGATATCATGAGTATTCCTTTTGCACGAACCCGTTTCTCTGTTAATTCCTTGTTGTGAGCTGAACCAGGTGGCGACTCCAAAACTGTATTTATGAAAACGATTCGCTATTAAGCGATGGGTTTTCTGATCTCTTTTAAACCAAATGTTTTGGAACATCATAGCCGACCAAATGTCTTTTAATGCGAGATACGAGGTATTCAAACCTCGATATCTGGGCGCTTTGGTTTGGCTCGATTCTGATGCAAGATCTCCCTCCCACTGCGAGAAAGTGCCGTGATAGGTCACCCCTGTTCGCCCTTCAAGTCTGTGGTAGAAAGTCCTTTTTCAAACCTTTTTCTTGCCCGCACCAATAATCGGTGACTTGCCGAGAACCGGCCGGCGAAGGCAGGGAAAGGGGGATGAGAAAGGCTCGCCCGCCCACAGAAACCCCAATCATTGATCAACTGAAGTCTGTTTCGACCAAAATGAGCATTTGGGAATTGTTGCTCACATCCCGAGAGCATCGCCAAACTATTGTCGAAAAGCTTATGAAGATTGAGGCTTCTACCCAATCAACGCTTGAGGAAGTGCATGCTTTCCTAGCAAATTTAAGTAAACATCAAATTTCTGACATTTCCTGCACCCCTGATGAACTGCTAAAAGAAGGCGCCAGTCACAACCGAGCACTGTATCTATAAGCTCATGTGTTGGGAAAGATCATGCCATGCATCATGGTGGACAATGGCTCAGCACTTAATGTCTGTCCCCGTAAAATACTTCCAATTTTGGGATCCCCGAAAGTAAGCTTGCACGGAGTACGATCATCATCAAAGCTTATGATGATTCCAAAAGGTCCATAATTGGGACTTTTGAAGCTAAAGTAGATTTTGGAGAAGTCTCCTCTATGGTCACTTTTACTGCCATTGACATACCGATCACCTTCTCCATTCTCTTAAGAAGTTCGTGGATCCATAATTTAAGAGGAAATCCCTCCACCCTGCATCAATTGGTGAAAATTCCATATAATGGAAAAGTGGTAGTCTCAAAGGCTGATGAATTATCAACCATGGCAGCTCTTGATATTGACAGCTACAGTTTCACTGTCGCTTCTGCACATGAAGATGACAACAAATCCATTGCACAATTATCTCCATGGGTCGTTCAATACATGAGAAAATATCTTGAGCCTGGCAAAGGATTAGGGGCACGTGGACAAGGTGTCCCCTCTTTCCAGATCAATCCTGGAGAATGGATGCCTAATGGTCTTGGATGGTCTGTCAATTCCAGCTTGAAAAAGGGAATGACTAACATGTTCGTCAAAGCAAAAGAGGGCCCATATGGCGGAGAAACCAAGGCAATTAAAATGAAAGAAAATTGGGTCCCTGGGTTTGAGATCTTCTCTGACGTTGTGGATTTCTGAAAATGAGGACCCCAATCACTTCTTCAACATGAAGTAATGAAGAAAGCTTCCATAAGCAAATCAACCACTACAGACTCGATAGATCTTGGCATTGATGAGCTTATTGACAAGATAGCTCGTCTAATGAAAACACATCTAAACAATTGGAGGCAGGATGCAACCACTTCATCCTTACCTGGCCTCATCGGGAAAGGCAAGGAAAAGATCATTGATCCCCTAGAGAAAGTAGCTCAAGTAGCCTAATTTTCCCTATCCAAGGATGAATTGTGCTTAACCAATGATGAAGTAACAACTAGTGACGACAATAATGGCGAGGATGTCCTAATCGATGTACCATCATTGTTTGACGAGGACTTTGTAGCTGATCCTTTGCTCTCTAGTAAGACTAATGATTTAGCTTATTTGTGTGATGCTTTTATTAAAATTTCTACATGTTCTTCATTGCATTCATCCTACATTTTAGCATTTCAGATGCATTGACCAAAGATATCAACTTGAACACTGAAATTGACCCAAAAATTGTATTCATATCTAGTGAGTTGTCCATCGAACAAGAGAGAGAATTGAAAAAAGTACTGAAAGAACACGTGAAGGCTTTCGCTTGGTCTTATGAAGACATGCCCAACATGGACCACAAATTGCAGAACATCGAATTCCCACTGATCCAAGTATTCAACCATTCAAGCAGAAATTGAGAAGGCTACAACCTGAATGGGCTGAAAAGGTTAAGGAGGAAGTTGCTAAAAAGATTAGGGCAAACTTCTTGGAAGTTTTGGAGTACCCCCACTTGGTTGGCGAATATAGTGCTTGTTGCAAAGAAAGATGGAAGAGTCAGAGTCTGTGTTGACTTCAGAGATTTGAATAAGGCCTCCCCTAAAGATGATTTCCCAGTCCCACATGTGGATGTATTGGTTGACAGCGCCGCTAGAGCTGTAATGTATTCCTTCATGGATGGATTTTCTGGATACAATCAGATACTCATGAATGACAAAAATAAGATCAAGACGGCCTTCATATCAGAGTAGGGGACCTATTGTTACAGAGTTATGCTTTTTGGATTGAAGAAGTCGGGGCAACATATCAACGTGCCGTAACCACTCTCCTTCATGACATGATACACAAGGAAGTAGAAGTCTATGTCGACGACATGCTCATAAAGTCGCCAACACTAGAGCAACATTCCGAAGTTCTTGAAAGATTCTTAAAAAGGATCAATAAATACAACCTTCGACTCAATCCGAAGAAGTGCATATTTGTTGTGACCTCGGACAAATTATAGGGGCATATAGTCAGCCAAAGGGGAATCGAAATTTATCCCGACAAATTCAAAGCCATTGTGGACATGCCAGTGCCAAAGACTGAAAAAGAAGTACGCAGTTTCCTTAGATCCCTTCAGTATGTCAGTCGCTTCATCGCTCGATTTACAACAGTTTGCGAGCAAATCTTCAAGTTGTTAAAGAAAGACCAAGCATTGGAATGGAATGACCAATGTCAAGAAGCTTTTGAGAAGATAAAAGCTTACCTGAAAAATCCCCCTATCTTTAAACCACCAATTACGGGGAAGCCATTGACCCTTTACCTCGCCATTGAAGAATCATCTGTTGGGGCAATGCTAGCTCAAGAACATGATGATGAAAAGGAGTACGCAATCTACTACCTAAGTAAGAAGCTGTTGGAGTACGAATCCCGCTACTAATTAGTGGAAAAGACATGTGCTGCTATGGTCTCGCTAACCAAGAAGCTAAGAAACTACTTCCAATCCTATCACGTCAATGTTTTTTCTAAATTTGATCCCATGAGGTATCTCTACCAGACACCATCACTCGCTGGAAAGCTTTCCTGTTGGTTGTTACTCTTATCAAAATTTGACATCGAGTATGTTACTCAAAAGGCCATTAAAAGACGCGCCGTAGGTGAATTCTTGGCCAATCAACCCATTGATTCAAACTACGTTGAAAGCATAGACTTTCCCGAGGAACAATTGACTATCATCTCTCAAGAAAACCAAGAAGTAGACAATGTACTTTGACGGTGCTGTCAACAAGCAAGGGGCAGGTCTCGGAGTCATTATCGTTACCCCTTGATGTGAAATCATTCCATTATCAAAAAGGCTTGATTTTGAAACCACCAACAATGGAGCTGAATATGAAGCATGTTTATTTGAAATGACTTCTTTATTGATGCTCAGAGCAAACTAGGTTGAGATAATAGGTGACTCATCATTAGTTATCAGACTACTTATTGGCGATTGGGACTTAAAAGAAGAATCTCTCCGACCATATTTAGAAGCCATATGGACGAAGGCAGCATTTTTTAATTCATGCGAGTTTTGATATGTGCCTCGAGACAAGAATCAAATGGTCGATGCTTTGGCTACCCTAGTGTCTATGTGGGAAAATCCACAAAAGTACAGCAAAAGTTGTCTAAAAGTGGAAATGGCCGATCGACCAATTTTCTAATGAAGACAAATGATTCTTTCGGCATTCAGACGTAGAAGCAGTTGCAAAGGAAAGAAAAAGGTTCATAAATCCAAAAAAGTGTTCATACAAGCCTTATGTTCGATAAAGGAAATGGCTACGCAGAGCCAAAGGCCTATACTACTGGAAGAATCATTAATGAAATTGAAGATTGTAGTTGAAATCACTTACATGGGTAGTGTTCTCCGGCTCGAACCCCATCTCAAAGGGAGAAGTAGTCGCCAATGTCAGATACTGCGTAGGAAGGTCACTCCCATAGATCATGAAAGGAATCTGACTGCTGCCATAGTCTCGATGTCCCTCCACAACTGTCTGAGGTGGTGGAGCTGCGCTAGAAGAGCCTCCTCCTCTCCTCTTTCGACTTTGCTTACCTTACAAGTTAAGGTCAGAAAAAGGAAAATGAATGAAGGGCTTAAAAAGAGATTTTGCCAACGTACGCTACGGGAGGACTCGCCCCTGTTGGTACCACTCTGGCCGCCTGGACCACCCTATGAACATGCGGGAGTGCTCACTGGTTTTATACCAAGTTAGACCTCTTTTGAAGCCTTATGTTTTGGAGTCGCCACTTAATTCAATTTTTATAGGTCAATTAAGAAAACCCTAAAATGTAACCAAAGAAAGGGTTCGGGGAATATGTCATGATTTTTGTATGGACTAAACTTAATGCAGGGTGAAAGGTGTTTTTTGGTTATTTGACTTGAGACCCGTAATTAATTACAGATCGACCAACATATCCCATTTTGAATAGGGAAATCAAAGTCAATGTAGTTCGGAAAATGCCTATTGAAAGGCAAATTATGCTTTATACATGAATGTGAGCTTTTAGCCAAATTGGGTTTATTTTACCAATTAATTTGTAGACTTTAAGTCTAAATGCTTCTTTT
>CAOJBJ013114821.1:0-10946 GCA_948291685.1 Euphorbia celastroides
AGGGAAATTCTCACCGGAATTGGGAGGCATAGTTTGACACACAGTCAAACTTCACCAATCCCAACCTTTTAAGAGCAACCTGAAATTTGTCCACAGTAATCACTTTAGTCAGTAGATCAGCTGGATTAACACTAGTATGTATTTTCCATAACAGAAACAACACCAGAAGAGATAATATCTCTAATAAAATTTAATTTAATGTCAATATGCTTGGTTCTTTCATGATACATAGCATTTCTACATAAATGAATAGCAGATTGTGAATCACAGTGAATATTAACAGTGTTCTATGTAATTCCAAGTTCATTAATAATTCCTTTCAACCACAGAGCCTCTTTTACAGCTTCAGTTAATGAAATATATTCAGATTCTGTAGTTGATTTTTGAATTTTTGTGTAACTTCCAATAACTCTCATAACTTCATTCTAATGCCTATAAAAGTCCTATAATGTCCTATAATGTCTAATTGTTTAAATTTTGAATTTTATGATTTGATATTCCTGTAAAGTTCTATAATCTCATATTTTGGTTGTTAAGTCTCTTATAACAATATTTTTTATGCATCTAAATATTATATAATTAAAGAAGAAAAAGATGAAGAAGAAAGAAAAATAAATCAACAATAGCGATATAGTAGAATAGTGAAAAGGAAGATGAAAGAGGACAAAAAAGCTTTAAAATTAAGTAAAAATGGAATGAGCATAAAAGTGAAATTCAAAAGTTAAAGTTGTTATGATTTTCAAAAACAAAGTTCAAAATTTATGTAAATGGTTAAGAACCTCTTATTATTTTATCCACAACACTAGTTAAGTCCTTTCACAATGTGGGAAGTACCTCTAAGTTATTCCTGAGAACGAGAGATTTAAAAAGATTTCCTTGCTTAAAATTTAAGAACAAATCTACTAATTGATGTTCTCTTCAGTGCTTTGAAACCAATTGCTTTTAGCTTGAATTTGATCGCGAGAGCTTAAAAGAATCACCAACTTCTTCACTTGTTGAGTCTTTTATATATAAGTTGAGCAATAAATGATAACGTTGGAGAAAATTTAATCTTGATCGTTAAAGAAGTAAAATCTTAGCGTATCCTAGACTGTTGATTATTCCGTTAGACTCAATTAAATAGCTGTTATTTTTGTTGGGATTTGTGCGCCATTAAAAAGTTATCAGAGTACATAATTTTGCTCTAATTCTGATCCATGTAACAATTGTCGGGGTTGTGCTTTCCATGCGCTCTGTCATTGGTTGGATTCAATAAGGTTGTTAGCTTTTTGTCTGATTCAATCAGCTGTCTTTTATTTTTTTTTGATTCGCGATTAACGACGTATATGCACATGGCCTTTGAATTGCATTAAATGCCCATTAAAGCTACACAACAGGGTTTGTGCTAAGTGTATCCAGCTCAGACTCCAGACATACTTTCTTTTCCTTGTCTTATGGTTTTGTTTGCTTCAAACTTTGTAAGTGATTGCCTTGTACGGATCTTCGATATTTGACTTCTGGATCGAGATCAACAATGCTCCAACAAGGACAAACTTCAAGAGCATGCACTGTGGTTTCGACATTTTGCAAAATAGGGGTTGTGAAATTTTTTTTTCAAAATGGGGTCTATGGTTTCAAAAAAAATTGCAAAATGGGGTCTTTAACCTTATAAATTTTAATTATTAAACGTAACTAATTGAAATTTATAAGTTAGAATTTGATAATTTTCAGATATATATTTTATTTTTTATGATTTTTTTAAGTTTACTATCATAGTTTATTTTAAAAACACCTGCACAATTCAAAAAAATTACAAATTTTAGTAATGATGTGTAGTATACTTTCATTAGTCATTCTACAAAGATTCAGATAAAAGTGAATAAGATTTCTTATTTTTTTTTAACATAATCAAATACTGCAAATCCCCTATTAACAAATTTTGTGAAACCACAAACTCTACGTTGCAAAAAAATTTCATAATCCCGGCTCGTTTTGCAAAACATTAAAACCACGTGATACTTTTTTTAAGTTTGTCATAAGATGACATTCATGAGATTTATGTGATGTTAACTTATGTTGTAAGATAAGCAATATCCATTAATAAACTCTTCCCCTTATTGAAATTACCAATTCACACTTAGAATTCCCCTAAATGTGTATTCAGTTTCAAGAAGAAGAAACGTTGCGATCTTCAATTTTCTTTCTAATTCTCTACATATTTCTTTCAAATTTTATATTCCTTTATTTCTGTTTATTTCACTATGTATACCACTTGTGTTATTAATATCTTCTTAGGGTTAAAAGCTTTAAACTTGTATAATGTCCTCCATACCTCATATTTTATTAAGTTTCTTTTGATTTATTGTTGTACACAGAGAGTCAAAAATGAAGTAACATGGAGGAAAGTTGAAAAGCAAAGAACGGAATCCTTTAAAGAAGATTGAAACAAAGAAACACTCCATTTGGGCATATATACGATCTCAAAAATTGACAAGAAAGTTAAAGAAAATGGAAAAAAGTAAAAGTAAAAAACAAATGTTAATCCAAGAAAAAATAAAATTCAGATTCAACTTTAATTAATAGAACAAAAACTTTAAAATGCACGTAGTTGTTGCAATCCCTTATTCATACGGAGCTTATAAGTAATTAAAGTGTTTGGAAAAATGTTTCATAATAATGCTTATAAGTCGAAGAAAGTATTATCAAATAAAAAGAAATGGAGAATAAACTTTTTAGTATGTCAATTTAACTATGGTGTAGTTGTGTTTTATTTTTTCGGTTTTGAAAAACTCATAAGTTGCTTAAAATAAGTTACAAAAACTTTTAACATATAAGTTGTTTAAATTTTAATCTCTTAACTCCTAAAGGTTAGTTTACTAGGTAAAATCATTAAATATAAAATTATTCTCAGCATGTAAAAATTGATTTTATGTCTGAAATCCATAAAGAGGATTGAAAATTGTTAGATGATTTTGATTCTTGGCCATAATGAAGAAGGGTTGAGGATACCTCAAATTAATGCATAAAAAACTTACAAATTGTTTTTAGTTTTAATAAATTGTTTTTTAGACTATAACTTATGTTTTGATTTGTTGTGAATGTCTTACATAGTGATTAAGATTGGATATGCAATCTCTAAAAGTCTTAAGTTGGAGTCACATTTGGTAAGAGTGTCTGACAAAACTTTGAAAAACCTAGTAGTCGGATTGATTTGTTACAACTTATAACACATATAGTATGTAAGGACATCTGAACATATTTTAGATGAGACTATACCTGCATTTGGGTTAGTAGTTGTTTCTTCTTGAGTGTTCGTCTTCTCGATGTAATGAATTTCCATTTCCTTTGGTATACAATATTTAATTTTTTTTAATTAGGGGTTTAATTGAAAAAGGAAAAATGCATGAAAACCATCCTTAACTTGGTTTGAGTTGTCATTTACCATCCCGAACTTTCAAACATTTCACTTTACTCTCTTAACTTGGCAAAACGTTTCATTTTGCCTTCTCAATACCACGTATCAACTTTTGGTTGGTTAAAGACAAATTAGAAAAATAAAATCTTTGAAAAGTCAAATCAATCAGAAATTGACATGTAACAATAAGGAGGCAAAGTGGAAACGTTTTGATAAGTTAAGGGGACAAAGTGAAATGTTTTACCAAGTTAAGGAGGTAAAGTGAAACATTTAAAAATTCAAGGTGACAAATAACTATTCAGGTTAAGTTAAAAATGATTTTTATGCGTTTTTCCATTAAAAACACGCATATCAAAGGAATGCGTGCAGTATGAATAGAATCAAAAGACACATCAATATGAGTTGGTATGGTAAATCCAATGATTGTTTAGGTGCTAAGTACCTTTCGTTTGGAGGTTTTTGTTCCCAATTTGTGACACAATTTAACTTTCTATTACAACATATTTCTGTTGGGTTCTTATGTCTTTTAGATGTCATCACTTCCAAATTAACAAATCAATGACCTAGAAAAAAAGAGCACCCCAAACTCAGGAAAAGAGCAGGAGCGATTCCTGCCAATTGCAAACAGGGGGCCGCATCATGAAGAAATCGGTGCCGGACACCGCCAAGATCTCCAAAGAAACCGTTCAAGAGTGCTTGTCGGAGTTCATCAGCTTCAACACCGGCGAAGCCTCCGACAAGTGCCACCGAGAGAAACAAGATCAAGATCAGGATCAGGATCCTCAAATTGCTAACAATTGTGGCTCTTTGTTCTCCGGTCATACCCCGGTGGAGTTGGAACCTCATGAAACACTAATTGCAAGTGATTGAAACAATATCTAAAAAAACCTCTTAAATGATCCATGGCATTTTAGCACTTCGAAATTGAACCGTTGTTCATTCATATGAAATTCATGCTCGAAGTCTCAAACTCGATACACAAAAAGTCGGGGCAAACTACAGCAACAGAGGAATTAATTTTATCTCCCTGAAGCTCAAGACATTGTGAACTTATAAGTACACCTCGATACCATGTCTTACTAAAATTTCCTGATTGCCTAATGCTCTAACGGTGTACAGCTAAGTCCCTCAGAGAGCAAAAAGGTGTGGCTCAGCTTTTTCAGTGTGATTGAAACACCCGAACCATTTTTTGGCCTAAAAGGCAATACCCTGTCTTTACACCAACTTCACAGAACTTCTTGAGCTTTCCCGTAATACCTATTTATATAATGTGCCTGCATTTCCCAAAATAAAAAACTTACTGGTTACCGATGTTGACAAAGGATCACTAGACCTATAAATTCTATGACAAGTTAGATCATAAGGATAGATATAAACCGAAACGTGTTCAACAATTGCCACAACATTTCATCCCCTTATCTTTATTAACTGATTTGGAGATTGAAAACTGCCATTTTAAACATGTTACCTTTCCAACGTCTAGAAAGACATTCAAATAGATGTACAATTAAGTTATTAAAAATGAACATTATGTGAGTCCAGAATCTTACTTTCACATTTGATACATCAGGTGTATCCGGCGTTTTTACTGGGTAGAATTTGTAAAATTTCATGCTTTCAAATGCCTTTCTGGTGTCTTCACTCATTTCTTCTATAGCCTTTTTCCTAGCCTCCCTTGCCTGCAACAAAACAAAGTTACCACCAAGGACCAGAAATAGTTCTATTCAAGAGAAAAATAATGCACATTTGTAGCTGTACAATACCTCCTTGTTAGCTTTCTTTGCTTCTCGAGTTTTCTCTTTGACAAACTCCTGAAAAGGAGAGAGAAAAGATTGAGCTAGCATGCCACTATAAAGAGAAGATGACCCCATAAATTACTTAAGACATGTTAATGAAAGACTTACCATGAATGCATCTTTTTGATCTTCAGATAATGCCTCCTCGGAGATCAAATTATTGGTGAACTCCTGTACATTGGCAGATAATTTCAGCAAAAACATTTTGTCCTTTCACTGTCAGCTATGTTATTCTTCTTTTTTCCTTTTTTGGAACCCTAGAACACCTCTCGATTGTACAAATTAACTTGAAAGAGCTCACAAATCAGATGTGCACACAAGATTGCAGACTATTACAGTCATGTTTGAATTAACTCTTTTAGTATTAAAACATTATTACTATCTTAGAAACATCGACTGAAAACTTGAAGTGACTAATTAACTCGTGAACTAGGACTCAGCATCATTATATAGGTATTGTACCTCAAGGTCATCATCCATCTCCCAATCATATTCACAGAATACCTGCATGGATGAATAATTCATCATTAATTCACAGTATAAAATAAACAACCCGATCAAAACCATTTATGAAATCAAATGTTAGCTTCCATCTATACCGGCTTTGGTTCAGAGGGAAATAGAATTTGAACTTCAGTTCTCTGTTCAAGATCGTCTTGCTTCAATGGATTGTAAAAGTCTGTCAAAGCAAGAATTGCCATCAGTTTTCATTCAAAACTAAAACTGACAAGATGAACCTATGTTTTCCAACAGCCTCCTGCAACAACACCCTCTATTTTAAAATTCCTATTCTTCAGAGATCAACAAAATCCTAGTTCACAGAAAACCAAACATAATTTCAGAAGTTACAAGGTAGGCAGTATTCAAATTTCTTAAGACGTTCAATCTTTAGATGCCTCAGAGCCGACCTGGATGCAAATCATGTGGTATTGGTGAGAAATGATAGACCATATACACACATATGTTCATGGTGAGAACCAGAAATGACAAGCAAAGTTAACCAGAAAAATATATCAAATTCCTTCATCCATCAAGACTATATGTTACAACTAACAGTGCCTAAATAAATCAGGAAGTGATTTTTGTTGATGCATCTCCGAGGAAGAGGTTCTGGGGACAGAGAGAGATTTTTAAATAAAATAAGATGGTGCTTAGAATTCAACTGATTGCAAATGAACCACTACTTAACTATGATTTCTAAATATATTTCTTACTATCATACTCGAGGTTGAATATAAAACTATTGTTACCCAATTCCAACTGATTCCTCCAAATATCATTCTATAGTACAGATCACCCCCGAGATCAATGAGAAGTTATGAACCTGAGCATTCCAGAATGCTAAACAGAACATCCACTTTAAGTACTCATTTTGAACTTATTGAAACTGATTTACGTTAAAGGTCAGCTCAGTTCAGGAAACATCCCGCATTAATGCAGCATATAAGAAGGGTCTACTGTGAGGGCTGGATTGAAAGTGATGAAAATTAACTAGAATATTTAGCTTCTCATGTGCTCTATTTATGCAGCTCGAGAAACTTGCAAAAGATAACAGTGAATCAGCATAGATATCAATAAAAAAAGCACAACTTCTACAACATATGGGAATTATATGGCGCCTCTAAACATTCTTTACTGAATATCTTTTCAGGAAGCAAAACAACAAAGATTGAGACAGAAAGCAGTACTTTCTCTGAGTGCAGCTCAATATATAAATTTGAGATTTCAGTGTATCAACCCGGCTGCCCCTGTAGAAGCATTCAATAACAAAGATATAGGGAGATTTAGCTTCAGTAACAAAACAACTAGAAATCAAGAGATTCAGCAAAACCGATTAAAAAAATTCAGATACCTATTTTCCAGAGGAATGTATGGAACCCAGTCCATTTTCATTTTTTTCATGGGAACTATCTCTTCTACCTCCATTTGAACAGAGTTGATCCCCATTTTGTCAGAAGGGGGAAAAGGAGATACAATCTGGAATGAAAAGAAAAGTCATTATGAAATAACGTAAAAGAAAAAGAATATACTTTTCAGGGCTTTCTTTATACACGAAACTAGAGATACCAAACAATTACCTTGTGTTAATGTTAACAAGAGGTTCTACTTTTGAACATAAGAGGTTCTACAAATTGAATACAAGAGGTTCTACTTTTGTTGATAGAAAGTTTCCAGTTTATATATCCCAAATTCATCAATTGCGACTGATCATAATTTAAAGGAGAGAAAAACAGACAGTAGGGTGATATAGCAACTTTGACGAAAAATGTGTCAACACAATGAAACTGAACCCATTCAAGAAAAAAAATCAAGTTCTAGGTCTCTCACGTGGGGGAATACCACAAGAATACATTTTGGAAGAAAACACAAATGCTAGAAAAAGTGCATAGCCTAATCAGATTAAACTAAGAGCTGAGCACATGTCCACAGTTTATGGAAAAGTGATAACACAATGAACGGCACATAGAAATTGGAATGAAAAGAAACTGCAGTACATGAAAGGTTTCTCTCCACAACAAACAAAATGACAGATGGAAGGCAAATGAAATAATCAGCCCAAAATTCTATCCTTAAGCTGAAAATTTCTGAAACTTAGCTTTACAATAAGACGCAAACAAGGAAATCAATTAAATCAACTTATATTTGATTTTAACTTCTTCATAGGAAATAAATAATGAGAGCTTACCGCAACCACTACAGGTATACAAATTACTTTCTGCTCATCTTTGAAAGGGACCAACTGAGCTGCAAAAAGCATAAGGAAACATTTATTTTATTAAGAACTTGATAGGACTACATAGGGTAACACAATTGAGTTGGTCTTCACGAGTCACGACATGAAGTTTTGAGAAATGAAATCCAAGTAAGAAAGCCACTTACGCTCTGTGCAACCAAACAAGTAGACTTTCTTTCCATGCAAAACTCCTCCCTCTTCAAATGCATTCTGATAAGTAAAATATAGAATAATTTTAGTTTTACAACCAATCAATTCTAACAGTACTACACCAAATCGAAACGGAAATTGGAAGGCAGGTATACAAGGAACTATATAAACTACTATAAGAAAAATAACAAGTACATCAACTATCTAGTTCTTACTTCCAGATTTGAGAAATTCCAGTTGAATTGATAGACGGATTCCAATTGATCCCACTGGATAAAAAGATGGCATCATAAAAGTAGCATAAGTCATTCGATCAAAATGAATCTGAATGAAAAAAGACACATTACATAGCAGAACAGAGAAGCCATGACAATACCTCTGTCCCGACAGGAAACACTTCTTTCCACAAATCTTCCTACAAGAAGTGATATAAAAGCATTTATCAATAACAGTAACGATAAAACTGGTAACCAGGTAGAATAACATCTAGTTCAATTATGTCCAGACAAGATTTCTAAATCTTAACAGCATAAACTCCAAACTCTTGCAACAGTATTAATACATTACTTTATTTCTAAGTAAAAACAACAAAGCAAAAACTAAAAGTTATAGATAAAAGGAAAAAATGTATTAAACCCACTGTCTTGGTAAGCACAGAAACATTCATGTAAACAGACATTGAAACAGAAACCGACCTCAGTAATCGCCAAAGATAACGTGAGTTTAGGTTCCCAAACTGAATAGTAAGAAAGCTAGTGTCTAGGAGTTCCTGTTGTAACAAGCTCACTTAATGCTTTAGAGGATTGCGCATCTGAGATTTCAAATTTGCGAACCACTTTTGGAGCAAAATCACCGACTCTGCTTAAAAAATCACATAAATCATACCATGCAAATAGTTGAACAGACTATGGGGACACGTAAGCTAGGACACAAAATAGATATTTATTAATAACAGCAATGACGAGATCTGTTACCAGCCAGAATAACACCTACTTAGTTTACGCCCTTTACTAAATCTCAAAGGAAAACCCCATCCACTAATTCCTCTATCATCAGAAAAATAGAAGCAAACACCAAATATTCACAACAAAAGAAAACACAAAAAGACTCATTTTAAGCTCTAGATCATGGTAATTTGAGATTTCAGATTCGCGGTCTACTTGAGGAACAAAATCACTTACTCAACAAATAAAAGTACTAAGTTAACGACAATCTATGCGATTAATCAATGTTAGCAAATTGAACAATCAAAATCCAATTCTATTCAGTTAATGATGCGATGAGCAAGCAAGTCAACAGAGAAAACAAAATAAAACACAGGCGAAAAGGCGCACCAGGTTTCTCTTGTCCTCAAAGAATTCAGGCTCCGTCTCAGGTTTGGAGGCAGCACGCTTAGCTCGAGTAGGGGCTCTGGCGGACTTCTTCTTGTCGTCGTTCTGAGGCTGCGAAGTTGAAGAAGCATTAGTTGTAGCTTCTTCTTCTTCCTTCTCTGTCTGCGCTCTGGTTCTCTTCTTTCCTTTCCTCATTGATTAGTAGAAAAGAAGGACGAAGAATGCAGAGAGAATCAGAAATTAGGGTTTGAAGCTTGGATCGAAGGCGTAGGATTCGGATTCAAATTTTGGAGAGAAAACTGGAAGAAGAAAGCAGGGCGATTTTCAAAAGCGTGAATTGAACGCGGGGCTGATAGGGTTTCTAGAGAGAGGCGCACATATTTGAAATTTTTTGATGGTTTGAATTGAAATGTAATCAGTGTACGACTGTACGGACATCAGTTTTCAAATTAAAGCCACCATTATTGCATTGCATGCTAGAATTTCTAATTTTCCATGAAAATACCGAAAAATTGAAAATGTTATCAAGTAGGTCGTAACATAACTAAAAAGATAATATTAAAGGCAAGGGTTGAAGGTGAGTTTCGTGTTTTACTAAGTATTTATACAAGTAAAATTTTTTATAAGATAAATAAAAAGCACGAAGTCTCGGTCCGTAAAGCCCGCTCAAACTCGAGGTCGATCTAATATATGGACAAGAAGTGAAAAAAAATATCATGCACTCTTTTTTTTTATAAGCAAAATGCATTCAGGATCCCCCCCATAGTTGATACAAAAAATCCCTCAACTTTCTATAGTTGCAGAAGTCTCATTTAACCATCTGAACTTGGTAAAAATGTATTTCTCAGCCCTCCTCATTGTCACGTGTTAATTTCTGTTTGGTTTGACTTTTCAAATAGTTAATTTTTAATATATTTTTTAAAACCAATACAAAGTTTAAATGAACTTTTAATTTTTACTTTTATCCCATTTCTCTCCTTTTTCTATGTTATCTTCAGATTTCACTATCAAACATTCAATTCCTTAATTAATTTGGATTTTCGAAATTTACTATCATCATATCTCTCAAAATATTGATTTTCTCAGTTAGATTCTTTAGAATATTTTTTATGTTTTATTTTTATCAAGATTCATATCTGTAATGACCCGAAAATAGGCTAGGCAAATGCATCATGAACATGTTGATTAAGTGTTGAATTGACATGCATTTGATGTTATTTGATTGGTGTAAGAATGGTGTATGAAGTTTAGAGGTCAAAGGGAATGAATTCGGGTGCGAAAAGTGTGTTTAGTGCGAAGGGAGAGGGTAGCCCAGTGCACGAACTCGTGCACTGGGGAGCACGACGTGCTCGTGATTGTGGTTGGGGGGCAGAAGGGTGCACGACCTCGTGCTCCCTGGAGCACGGCGTGCACCTGCCCAAAAATTTTAGCAAATGTGTGTTTGTGAATTGTGGTTAACTCGAGGGTAATTCGGTCTTTTGTATAATCAAGTCTATCCATTTAAGAGTTGACTTCTCTTAAATCTTCTAGAGAATTCGTTT